>VXBP01009719.1:177150-316506 GCA_013400115.1 Rhinopomastus cyanomelas
CACCTAGACCAAGTTGCACAGGAACATGGCCAGGCGGATTTTAAATGTTTCCAGAGGAGACTCCACAACTCCCCCTGGGCAGCCTGTTCCAGTGCTATGTCACCCTCACTGCAAAGAAGTTCCTTCTTTTACTGATGTGGAACCTCCTATGTTCCAGCATACATCCATTGCCCCTTGTATATGCATGCTTTTCCCCCCACAAGCTCAGGAAAATAGATATTCAAATATTTCAAATGTGGATGCACAACATTACTTTAACATTGTTAAGTCACTCTTTCTCATTTTTCTCAGCCAAATTCATTTATGAAATATGCCCTCAACTTGCTTTTCTTGCTCGTGTTCCTGGGCCTTAAATAGACATGCAGCTACTACCCACTGAAAAGTCATTCCCCTACCTGATAGGAATTGGCAAATTCCAAACCCAACCGCCAGAGGAGAGGAAAAGTTTTTGAATAAAATTTTGTTCTCTTCATGGAAATAAAGATTTACATATTTTTTAAAACATTTTATGTGTTTTACTGCTTAATAAGGTATTTATAAGAGCTCCCCTACCTGTCTCTTTCTGAAATTATAAAACACACATACCCACCTGCAGTCTTCAAGACTAGTATTTACAAGCTTATGTAGGGATGGCAATAGTTTCCCTACAAATTCGTCCTGTATTTTTCATTTCCAGCTGCTAATGGCTCATAGTGCGTATAAGATCTAGAGGTAAAGGTATGACTTAACCATATACTATAAAACTCTGAAAGTCCCCACTGTACTCTAATGTAGAGGAAATTCACTTTTCCCGAAGCAGTATCGTTTATGATATGATTCTATGATGCTATGATATCTGCATAAGCTCTAGAGCTCTAATGACTCCAGAGCTCTAGACTCTAGAGACTCTGTTTAGGTGACAGCAAAGTTAACGACAGTGTTAGAAGCTGAAATCACATGTTACCTATCAATGTAACACACTCCTGCTTTAAAACTTCAACATCTTTGAGCAATTTGGTTTCTGCCCTTTTTTCTCAGCGTTTGGAGCATTCAGCCTAATTATTTGAGATTAAATAAGCAAAGAAAAAGTGTTTGACTGAGCATTAAGACAATGGAGGGAGAGTGAAGAATAGGCAGATCTTTCCCCAGAAATGAAAGCTGATAGGATGGATTTCCCTACAGGAAGTTATAACATTTTATTCAACGCCAAAATGGACAGCTCATTAGCAGAATATAGTACAGGGATCTATCTATTCTGTCAATAAGGGAGAGAAAAGCATATTTCATATTATTTCATTATTTCTAGCATAATTAATTTGATTAACTTCAGCAGAGAAATTTCACTGAAATTTACAGTGAAATTTCAGAAAACTGTAACTAACCCTAATATCATTCTCATGATGGCAGTTGCCAGAGGAGCCACTTAAGCAAATTGGGTTTGTCCTACATTACTTAGAAGTCCCTTGGAAGTTTGTGAGGCAAGAGGCCAGGCCAGGCTCTTTTATGTCCCAGGTCTGACCAGCTGTTCTGACCACTGCTCCTGTCCTGGTAAGTCCATCTGCAAGAGACTTCAAAGAACTTCATTTCATGCTGACACAGAATAAGAACTCCTTTTTTAATCACAAATGTAATTGCCCAAAAGGAAAATTGTCTCTTTACTGCTCTGTTTGGGAAATATTATCCTGAATAAAATGAGCAGAATTTAGTCCAGTACTGTGAAAGAAATCCTGCCTGAACTGTGTAATTTAAGGATATAAAATTTTCAGGAGAACTATTGCTAGACATTTAGGCAAAACATTTAAACACTTCAACTTAAGCATATTCTTCATATTCCTAGAATGAATATGTTCCTTGAATGTCAGAGGAATCTCATTAAAAGAACTTTCTCATTAAAATTCCTCCTAATTCCCATTACAGATTTAAGTGTGTATGCGTGTTTTAAATGTGCAGATATATATATATATATATAAACACACATATAGAGAGAAGTACAACAACAAATACCAGTTGATACAACAGATACTGCAACACAGAATGAACCTATGGCGTTGCACACAAAAAACTCCCAGCAGACATCAGACTGTGCTCTCATTTCTGCAGGTATATCTGGGGAGCTCAGGTGACTTCCATGAGAGAAGAGTTTCCTATTCTATCAGTATTTTATGTGTGCTAGTTTCACTGGCCCTTCATAATTTGTATTACAGCAGGTCATTATCACCTCCTTCTAATACTTCAACATTTTTATGTTTCACATGATTTATGGCACCTTTTTTTGTGATGTCTCAATAGTTTCTAGTTTACTAGGTGGTATTTCTGCTGCCCTTTTGGGATGTTCACATTTCCACATTAATTTCTAGTAAACTTTCCAATGTCTTTGATCATATTTTCAACCTTTTCCTGTCATGTTAGAGGGTAGAATGTTGTTGACTGCAGATTCTTTGTGTAGTATAATATTTATGTATGATTTAGTCCATCTGACTATCCTATCCAACCTTCTATTCCAACCTTCTAAAAGTTCCAACCTTCCATTCTAACCTTCTAAAGGCAGTTTTAGATTTTGTATGTTTTTCAACATCCTCACATCAATGGCATGGGGTTTTTTTCAGATCCATGATATTCTATAGCAGCTAGAGACACGCTGTCTCTCCGCATCATATATTTTCTTACATTCTTTTTTTCTTTTAATATTGAACCATCTTAAGAGTTGGGTTGGATATGTCCTAAGTTTTCCTTTGGATATTCTTTGGTACATTAAAATCAATGCATTGCACCTTTTTCATCCACTTAAAAAGTCCAGTGCTTTCTGATAGCCTCAGGTCTATAAAAATGGAATGTCCTTTCTGATAAGGTTAATTAACAGCTCTGCTTGAGTAGCTTAATTGAGTATAAATTTCCTATTATTCTTACACAGCTGCAAAGGATTAAATTTCTTTTTCTTTTTTTTCTGGTGGAAGAGTTGTCTCACATTTTTGTCTTTTTTCTTTTTGTCCTTTTGAATTTATTTGAAATCTGGATTAAGGTACAGGAGAACAGCTCAAGCTCCCTCCAGGGTGAGCCCCACAGGACAGTTGCCCACTGACACCATGTGTGATAAATCTACATTTTGGGCTCGAACTCACAAATATCACATGCAGTTGTGCTTGATCAAAAAATGCACCATTTTACTTGCATCACTAGTACCATGTTTGGACCTAAACTAGACCTACAGGCTTTATTTCTACTGTGATCATCACAATAGCACTGACATTTTTTGAATGATACCATGACTAGTAGATTCAAATATCAGTTTGACTCCTCCATATTCTCATAAAACTCAGCATTTTCAATTCTTATGCTGTTGCTAAAATCACCACTTGAAAGGGAAGTTGTGGAAATCACCACTACTTATAGGCATCTTTCTGGGTAACCAGAGCTCTTCTGGGGTTTGAACAGGGTTTTGCCTAAAAAGCTGTGGCTTCTTGCCTGAGATCACAGAATCAGAGACCATTAGGTATTGGAAGGGACCTCGGAAGATCATCTAGTCCAATCCTCCAGCCACAGCAGGATCACCTAGATCAGGTCTCACAGGAACATGGCCAGGCGGGTTTTAAATGTCTCCAGAGAAGGAGATATCACAACCCTCCTGGGCAGCCTGTTCCAGTGCTCTGTCACCCTCACCGTGAAGAAGTTCCTTCTCCTATTGATGTGGAACCTCATATGTTCCAGCTTACATCCATTGCCCCTTGCCCTATCACTAAATAACACTGACAAGAGCCTCTTCAGTTACTATGGACTGGGATGATACTGTTATATGAAAGTTAGAAGAACTGAATGACTTCTTGAAAACTGGAGCTTGGTTTCTCTGAGGACAGAATACTTGTCTCCCAAAGTTTCTCACCAAGTTGTATAAACCAAAAACATCTGTAAGCACCATCACTTAGTTACCTTTCATATGAGTTAACAGCATTCAAATTTTCTTTCCTCTTCTTCTTTTTCCATCTTTTCAACTGCTTCTTCTACAGAAAGGAAAAATAAAAACACTACTGTATGAACCAAAATAATTTTCTATTTCCCCATCTCAAATCATATCTAAACCAGCAGATGTGTAAAGAGAGATAACTAAGTGGCTCAAATACTGCAACCCAGTCACATGCTGAGACAAAACTGAGCTTGTGGATGACCACCACACTCTCAGATGGATCCAAGACACAAGGACCCTACTTTTCACAGAATCACAGAATCACTCTGGTTGGAAAAGACCCCTGTGATCATCGAGTCCAACCATCTACCCTACCTTACAAGCTCACCCCTAAACTTTATCCCTCAACAACTCATCCAAATGATCTTTAAACACATTGATGGATGGCAACTCAACCAGTTCCCTGGGAAGCCCATCCCAAAGCCTCACCACCCTTTCTGTGAAAAAAATTCTCCTAAATTTTGTAGTTGCAGAAGGACACGGAGCTTCTGGAGGGAGTCCAGCATAGAGCAAGGAGACAATGAAGTAAGTGGAACAACTCCCTTATGAGGAAAGGCTGAGTGAGCTGGGTTTCTTTAGTTTGGAGGAGATTAAGAGGTGACCTCATTAATGTCTATAAATATGTGGAGGGTGGGTGTCAGGGGGATGGAGCCAGGCTCTTCTCAATGTCATCTAGTGATAGGACAAGGGGCAATGCATGTAAACTGGAACATAGGAGGTTCCATATGAATGTGAGAAGGAACTTCTTCCCAGTGAGGGTGACAAAGCACGAGAACAGGCTTCCCAGGGGACTTGTGGAGTTTCCTTCTCTTGGAGATGTTCAAAACCCACCTGAATATGTTTCTTATCTAGGTGATCCTGCTGTGGCCGAGGGATTGGACGATATGATCTTTCGAGGTCCCTTCCAATCCCTAATGTTCGGTTTTCTGTGTGATTCATCTAAGCAGCCCATCTACTTTATTCCAGCCATCTCAACTTCCACTGATCCCTTTGAGCTTAGATGACCTTACCTGGGTTACAAAAAGCAAATGGGACCTCAAAGAACTAACGTCCAGGTAGGTGATCCTGCTGTGTCAGGAGGATTGGACTAGATGATCTTTCAAGGTCCCTTCCAATCCCTAATGATTCTATGATTCTATTAATAGTGAAACAACCTTTTTCTACATCCTTTTCCTCACAACTACAGAAGCAAGCTGTATTCTAAGGCAGGATCAAGAGTAGTCACTTCTTTAAAGCTGTTTTCTCCATGCATCTACTAGACTAAGGGAAAATGCATCCAAAGTAGAGAAGCAGTCATTTTCTTCAAGGTTTCTTGGTGCGAATATCAGGTGCAAGAATGCATCAGAAATGATTTTCACATGTCACCAGGCTCCAAGATGAAAGCATATCCTTATCAATATGCACAGTTTGGGTGTATTTTATTTTTCATGATGTAGCAGTGTAAACAAAAAGCCCACAAACATGCACCGGTAATGTCAATTGGAACATTTGTATTCACTGATTTTCATAACTGACTTGCTTTCAGGAGGCATTTGTATTAAGATTTGTTTGATGTTTAGCAAATCTCGCTCTCTGTTCCTCTGATGAAATATTAAATCTGGGTTCTTTTGAAGGCATTCTAGCTGCAGTCTAGGATCTGGCATTCTTTGCAAGCATTTGCAGTCTAAAGCATAATATCTGACATAAGTTCCAGTCTCACTTCAGGAAAAAGGATAGCAAAGCTGCCTTCCACTCTGAGACTAGATTCTAGCAGGGAAATGTATTCAGCATTCACTCTCTTCTGCTTCTGTCAGCTCTTCTCAAAGGATGTGAGTTACCGTCTGCAAATTCACAGAGGCATTTCACTCTTGGGGGAATAGTTCCAGAGCAAACACTGGAATTACATGCCTGGGTAACCCAGAGAGTGGTATCAAAATAGTCAGCTGATCCCAAAGATCCACCAGTTTACAGCAGCAACAGATCTAGTACTGTTTCATTTAACTGAGCTGCATTATTTACGTCACTCAAGTGGAGAATTTAATACTGTGGGAAGAAGTAGCATATAAGTTTGGAGGAGTTCAGTCGCCAATCTGAACTACAGGAGGCACAACAAAAAAGATGCTTGAAAAAAGATTGAGTTGGTACATAAAATCATCACAAAGACATGGCATTGACCCTGAACTGGAGTACAGCCTACTGAACACAATGTCCTAAACTCAGCCCAGAAACAATAATCTTGACCCTCACCAGCAGCAGATGTCATTGGGCTCAATGTCCTGGCAATGGGGTAACTGGATTTAGACCATGCCTCTGACCCAAACTTTCCAAATTAGTAACCATGGGGATTAAGTTTATTGCCTTGATGTTTTGCATTGCTGACAATTTGCACTTCATTTTCTGAACAAACCTATAGTTGAACCAGAGACTCATCTTTAGCTTATTACAGAAAGAGGGTTATGTAACTCAAAAGAGAAAACAAAGTTGAAAAGACAGACCAGAAAGGCTGGATTGCAAACACTAACATCTTCCAGTCCTGAAGTGTTCTTCACAGTCCTGGTGGCCTGGCTTTAGCTGAGTCAAGTATGAAGCTACACTTGTTAGTTTACTGATCAGAGATTTGTTTCCTTAGCATCTTTCTCTCCTTTTTTTTTTTTAATTGTTGTTACTCTGCTTTGCCTGAAAGCTGCAGCATCTCACTGTTTATTATTCCCACTTCAGTCAAACCCTGTCCAAAATTAACACGTTGCATTCTGCAGCTGCTTTCCAGATCCAGTTATGCCAAAATGCAAGAAAATGTAAAACAAACACATGGAAGCTCTTTCAATTAGCACAGAATTTGATCCTAAAAAAGAAATTAAGCAGATAGGCAGTTTTACACTGATGAGTAAGCCTAACCGAACATTTATGAAGTTAATCATCTGTTTAAAGTGAGTGCAGGATCAGGTCCTAGGCGAAAAATGAAAAAGCCCCAGTAACAAGTGTATTTATGTTCTGTATTCCTTCTGGACTTTTATTAAGATCAAAGAGCTCTCTGAAAAGCACAAAAGCAAATAGGTTGCAGATGAACGAACAAAAAAGTTTCTCGGCAATTACTGATTTAAAGCATCATTTTTCCTTAAAACTGCTAGCTTCATGCCTGGCACAAACAAATAACTGCATAAAACTCAATTCGCCCTCCTAATTCCTCAAAATTCGTAATAAAAATGAATCAGTAATTGAAAGTCAATGGGAGTTAGGCACCTTTTGTGGCTTTGAAAATCTCCCCCAAAGCCTTTTCATCTATGCCTTGCTGTTCTCTGCCTGGGTTTTATGAGGGTTTATTAAGAAGTAGCCATTTGAGACTCCAAACACAAAGCAAAAAAGAAAAAAAGGAAAGAAAAGGCAAAAGTCAATAAAACCAGAAAACTAGTTGGTCTGATCAGTGTCAAGTTACATTGTTTTCAACTTGAATTAACTGTAGCCATCAATAAAACTATAGAAATGGGGAAGTTGCTGTTATAAATTAATGATTATTTGCCGTGAGCTTTAACAGGGCTGTGTGCACCACATTTTATTGTGATGGTTTATTCTTATTTGGTACAACAGTAATTGGGTCTTAAACATGATAAAGCATCCTAAAGGCTGCTTTGGTAGCAGAGCTGTCTGCAGCAGGTTTTTAACTCTAGTTAAGAAGGTTAATCAAAGCTAATGAATCTATTTTATCCATTGCCACAAGTATATAAAAAATATGTACCACCAGGTGAAGGAGCTAAAATATGAATTGTTCAACTGTGAACATACATCTTCAGCATGGTAATTCTGCCAGACCCTTGTTACACACTGGATATCTTAATAGTTTGCTGCGCTTCTGCGTCTGCTGCTGGCAGAAGAGGGGAGAGGGCTGACACTTACAGAGAAATAGGGAGAGCTGTCTTGCAGCCTTCACTGCTAGAATAGCAGTGAGACTGTTGATTTCCCATCCTGAGAGCAGCCTGGAGTGTTATATGACAGCTATAAGGAGCCCTGCAATAGGTCTTACTTGTGTGGCCTTGCTTTCCTTACAAAGCCCACAGTCCATAGCTGCACTCAGCGGGTGACGCTGCGTGGCAACGATAGAGCTGCATTTGCTCCCTCACCAAACCCTGCTCACCTTCTCCTTTTGCTCTGTCTCTGCCTTTCCTTCTCACCAAGCACGTTTCTTAGCACTTCTTGTAGCTTTGCAAATCTGGGAATGGAGTCAGGAGAAGAGCCAGGACAGCAGATTTGTGTGTCTGTGTGTTTGCAGCATGGTCAGAGGAAAGCTTTCTGCACTAGCCACTGGGAAAGATTAGAGAAAATTAATAAGGGCAAAACTGCTGCCATTCCATCCTGACAAGACACCCTTCCTCTGTTGCAGACCCATCCATTTCGCACATAAGCTCAGGCAGCAATGTCTGGCCCTTAGTGATACTCAATGCAATGAGAGGAGGAATTTTCCCAGGCACCCTCCAGGCCATCTTGACCAAGGTGCAAAGGCTTCTGATTAGTTCAAAGCCGTTAGCAAAAAAGAAGCAGCCTCGTCAGCAAAAGAGAAGCAGCCTCATCCCAGAACATCCCTTGTCTCTCCTGTTTCCTTCTCAGTTTTAGGCCAGGAGAGAAGCACCCAGCACAGATCCCAGTTTGCTGCAGAGGCATCAAGTGGTGGAAGCAGGGACCTGCCCCTGCAGTCCTGCAGCCTGCAACTGCCCATTGCAATCCCTGTGGTTTGGGGTTTCCTCCTTTCCTTTCCCTGTCTGAGTGGTCAAAGCCTTTCAGCCAGGTCAGGCGTGCTGGGTGCTGAGCTGACAGAGGCTAAGCAAAGGGGAAAGAATTAACAAAAAAAATTTAAAAAGCCAACATAAAAGAGCCAATGCGTCCATTCTCATCTGCCCCCGACCAGTAGCTTCCCAGTTTCAAGATTTGTGGGTGGTGGGGGTGAAGTTGGAGAAGGGAGGCTAATAAAAAGGAAGGCAGAGCGCGCTGCGCAGAGTGGAAAAGCCCAAGGACTAATTGCAGCCTTGACTCGGGAGAGATGCAGCACAGGTTTCAGTTCAATGCTCCTCTGGTCAGACCCCCCCGCCTCATTTTGAGCAACTACAGAACCCCAGAANCTTCCCTTTCTTTTTTCAGCACCTTTTCTTTCAAACATTTAGTCTCAGGAGGGGGAACCCAGCCTCTTGGCTGGGCTGTTTTGAAAACACGCCTTTGAATGCTTCTCCCTAATTCACGTCTTTTGTTTTTCGCCTTTTGTGTTTGCCAGTTTGACCATATAACGTTATACATCTGGTGTATAGCTTGTTGGGGGCTTTCTTTCTCCCAGGGATCCTATGCATTCCCTATAGGACCCTCCTGGGCTTCCAGTCGAGCGATCGTGTAACATAAAGGGGGCTAAAGCAGGGCCAAGGGGATGAAAGCGAGGAGGAGGGGAGCGAGGCGGGAAGGGGGGGCGGCTACTGAAGAGTGCGGCCTGCACACACGCACCCACACACTAAATAAAATAAGGCGGGAGGAGGGGTGGGTGGGGTGGGAGAGGAATAAAAAGAGCTGAAAAGCATTCTTTTGCTTTTTCCTTTTCTTCTCGTGCTGTTTCGGCTGGACCCTGCGTCAGGCAGGCCCTGGCCCGCTGTGGGAAAGTGAGGCGGCCACAGAATAGATAACTCATTTGAATTCCAGCGACACATTCGTCAATAAAGCAAAAGTGGTGAAGGGGAGAGGGCCTGGAGCCGAGGGCTGTGGGGAGGGAGGGATGGGGAGCCAGGGGCTGTGGCTGGTGAGAGCGGCAAGGCTGCCTCAGCTACTGAAGCCGGGACCCCCGTCCCATCCCATCCTCTGAGCCTGCAGACTCATCCTGGCCTTTCCCCATCCCGGCCTTTCCCCATCCCGGCCTTTCCCCATCCCCTCCCTTTCTGCTGAGAAAACAGGAGTTGGCTGAGCAAGTTGGATTCTTGCTGTTTTTGGCGACATCCTTCATCGCAGCCGCTGCAGCTGCTGGTGTTTATTGTTGTGGTTGATGCTCCTCTTGGAGATGGTCGTGGTGGGGTGCGGGAGAGCGGCCAACCCACAGCCACCCTCCTCGTTGCACCAGCCCATCCCTTCCCCTGAAGGGGTGCCAAACCAAGGGCATTAGCCCCCTTCAGACCCCCCAGACAGCCACCCTTCAGGAGTTTGACTGACTGCTGTCTCTCTGCCCATTTTAGAGTCATAGAATCTACTGGGTTGGAAGGCACCTCCAAAGGTCATCTAGTCCTTTAAGAGATGGGGAAACAGGACTGAGTGAGGTTAAAGAGCTCAGATTAAGTCCCATTCCAGAGATGCTGCATTGAGCTCTAAAGGACAGACAGGTCTTCCTCAGAGTTTGCTGCCCATTTCTTCTTAAAAATATACATAAAATAAAAGAGAAAAGACAGTCAAAGGAACTTAAAACCTGAGACACAGCTCAGCTTTCCCATGTGCCCTCTTTAAACACTGGTCTTTGGTCCTGGTGGGAAGAGGGGTGTATTGTGTTAAACCCTGCAGTTTATGCAGCCCTTACATAGGATTTATTTATTATACACATATCAGATGGTCACAATTTATAGGGCATTTTAGAATTCAAGTGCATGCATAATTGCCTATAATAAATTTATGGGCAGCTGGACAGATGTAACCAGTCATACTGTAAACAATAATTGTATATATAAATATACACATGCACACCTGTAAATACGCATGTGTGCTCATACATATATTTAAAGGTAAAATATGGAGGGGGGCAGGTTTTTCTCATCTTCTGCACTTTGGCTGGTGGGACTTGTGCAAGAAGTTTTGGATTCTGTCTACTTTCCTATACATTGACCAATCACACACAGGGCAAACGCACACATTCTCCTCCACATCCACACTGAGATTCCTTCAGAAGTCCTAATTAGATTAGATCCTAATCAAGAATAAAATCTCTATAAACACATGCAGTTAAAAATCCAAGTATTTTCCATTTTCTGCTTTCTCACTAAGTTTCTTTCTTTTTTTCCTTCTGCTTTTTAAATAGTTGTAGACAATGAAAAAGTCACCCTGACATAAAGCATATGTAAACTGCATGGAGACTGCATAGGTTACATAAATTACAGCGAGGACAGATTCCTGCCAAATTAAGTCTGCTTCTGTCACATCATTGTGTGAAACCACAACACTCCAAAATGAAAATTAGCAGAGATTTACAGAGATTCCCCTAAGTCGGCATCATTGATGTTCATAAGGGTAGGATTTGGCCCAGAGTGAAAAATCTGATTTATTGAGACATTGTGACTGAGGAACTTGCAAGCAGCTGAAAAATGTTTCCCTTTGGAGACCACAAACCCAGGCCTCCTTTCTCCTTCCACCTCTGCATTAGCTGCAGTCTCAGAGACCCTTTTCCTTCCCTCAGATTTTGTTAGCATGCCAGACCAATCGCATCCTATCCAAATGAGCCTCCAGCTGCATCGGGGGCTCCCATCCAGGCCGCCTGGGCAGGGGCAGCAGCTCCTCTCTCAGGGGCACAGGGATCCCCTTGGCAGGAGACCCACCATCCTTCAGCAACCTCCACCTCCTCCAAATGTTTGGAGCTCTCGGGAGCAATGGCAGCAGGTGAGAACATGGTGGTGGCTGCTTAGAAAAATAACACTTTGCCAATTGAACAACACCCTTTAAAATTTCAGCTATTAACAAGTCTTTACAGAAACAGGAACTGCCAGTAACAAACTTGATTTCTAATGTCCCCTAGGTAATAATAACTCTCTAATTTGACTGTGTCCCAACTGGCCTTGTACAGCAGTTATTGCTTGAAGGGTTTGGAAGGAGATTTTTTTTGTGTTGTTGCTTTTCTTTCCCTCCTCCTCCTCTTTTATTTTAAGTCCTGTTTTGTTTTCCAGCAGAGAAGCCTCGTTTTTTTGAAAAAGGAAAGAGGAGGTTGGAGGGCAGCAGGGGGGTGGGGGGCACATATGTGGAAATTTACTGTGAGAGCAGCTCATCGGAATGAAGATGTTGGGTTTGGCACGAAGATTGCAATCAGCTGGTTGCTTTGACACTGCTCAAGCCTTTCAGTGACTAAGACAAGCCCAGAGGATTAGGATGTCAAGCCTGCCCTGTCATCTTTGGGGAGTGGGGAAATGGAAGGGGTTGCCTTTTTTGGTTACATCTTCACAAGGCCCAGAGGACAGAAACCTCACTGGATAATTAAGGCCAACCTCAGCCCGTCACTGATCAACAAAGTCCTGCTTTTCAAGACAAGCGATACGGCGGGGCTCCACAAGTAATCACCCTGTGCGAGTACGGATTTATCTCAAGAGGCTTTCATGTGCGACCCCCCGCGCCAGCCGAACGGATGGCTGCACACTCTGGGAAAGTCAGTGGCCTTCTCCCAGGCAGCTGTCAGGCAGCGAGAAAGGACCTGGAATGGGCTGACTTAAGCAAAGCCATATCTAAGAGGCTACAGGTAGCGTGAGGCGTGCATTTCACTGGCATTGTTGGAGGTGACGTGAAATATCGATGCCTTTCAAACAGCAGTTCTGCTGATAATAAGAAGATGTGGCTTTTGTGTATGCCTTTGCATCTGGCTCTGTTTAAGTAAGTTGTGTTCCCCAGTGTCAGGTGAAGCCTAATCAGCTAATGGCAACAGACACCTGGTGCTTTGGTTATGTTTTGGGATGCTCTGGTGCACCAGGAATGTGGAAAGTAGGAATTGCTGCTACCACCAGGTGCAAATAGCATTGACCAGACTTAGTTGTATGAAAAAACCTAAAATCAGTCATGCAAGCTCCAAACAGGCCATAAGGAAATCCCACAGCAGAGCCTGCAATACTTGATCATGGATAACCACTGCCTGCTTGCTTCAGTGGGGCTTGGTCAGCATGGCAGGAACGAGCTGCCTTTTGGTTCAAATCCCCAGAGGCATGAGCACTTCGGTGCATGGCTCAGAGTGGACATCTCCAACGCCCTGGACTGGACATCTCCAGTGCTCTGGACTGGACATCTGCAGTGCCCTGGCCAACGCAAAGGCATTGTCCTTATGGCAAGGAGTTGTCTCTATGTCGTGGAGTTTGTTGTTATCCTCAGACCTTGGCCCAAATGCTTTTAGCAAGCAAACATTGGCTGAGCTGTAGCTCATGAACTTTCAGTTGCTGATATTCATGTGATGTGTCCGCACGACGGGACACTGTATCATTTCCATTTCCCAAATGAATGACCTTCAGCTTTGCAGCTTTGTCAGGAGGATATAACACAATTTCCCAGAGAACACACTCACATGCAAAAAACTGTTCCTGAGTGGGAACATGAGTACTGGGACAAGACCTAACTCTGCATAAACACTGAAATCAGAACTTTGCTGGTCTGAACAGCCAGGAAAAAGAAGACAGTGGTAGAAAATTAGATTCACTAGAGTAATTCATATGAATATTCAGTGAGCCTTCCCACATACAGATTTCTTCCTGCTTCTTTCATAGTAAACTTAATATCTAAATATTCCAGTGCTGCCAAATCTTAAAATAGCTCCTGAAGTCCCAGCTCCTGGAAGCATGTGATTATGTGGGAAATTAGCTTGCATGTGATTTACCAAAAAATTAGCTTCCATTTATCCAAACAACAAAAAAGGGTATCTCTGAACCTTCTAAGTCCATGCAAAAGATGGGTACATCATTTCTGAGGATTCAAAATGCAGAATATAGATTAAAAGAATCTCAGCATCTTCAGCCTTTTAATGTAATATTCAAAACTTTGCTACTCAAGTGTAACAACACGGCTCATACAACTTATGGAAATTTTTCCATCTTATTTATTCTAAGGCTTTAATTTGACCGCAGAAAGGCCGCTGTAGTATGTCTCACCTTTGATTGTACTTGGAGAGTGGGGGGGAACTCAATGCAAAAGCTCCTCACCTTTCTGGTCTCTGCTTGTTACCACCACACAGTTACTGCTCTCCAACACACGGTGTGCCTCCCATGATCCCTAAAAGCAGTCAAAGATGGCAGTGGTATTTTTGTTGCAAGCCTTCCTGTTGGCATTACAGAAAATATACTTTCTCTTCAATTCCTGTTGCTCTTATTTCTATATTTCCAGATCTCACAGTGTCAGGGAAATAAAAAATAAAACGAAAGCAAAATTTGTAGCCTTGCAATAAATGAGGTGAACTACAGAAGCCGCCTGTTCAGGGAGGGAAATAGCTTCCAGTTAAACAAAGAAATTTAGGGTCTTCTGCTTTTCATGAAAATACCATACATATGGCCTTTGAAATTTGTCACTGAAGAGTGTTTAGCTCTAAGGTAAAATTCAGCGCTTTATAGCATTTCAGCTGCAAGACTCTTGCCTTTTTTTTTCTTTCTCTCTCCTTTCTTTCTTGGCCTGCAGCCCAATGTGAATGTATGATCACTAGCACAATAGTTAAACATCTGAGTCGTTTTGAAGTGCCTTCAACATTGCAGTGATGTGATAGGGGTTTTTTTTTTCCCATCAGCTAGGCAACTTATGGAAGAAAATTCAGCCTCCCCTCTAGTGGTGGTGAGGAAAATCCAGCAGGAGCTGCCGGGGCGATGCCTCAAAAGCTCATGAGCTTTACTGCAAATGTAGTGCCTGGAGGTACCTGTCCCTGCAACCGTTCCAGTCCACTGCAAAGATCTTGAAAGTTTGTGTTGGCTTTTTGTTTTAAATAAAACAAAGTCTGTGAGCAAGCCATTTCAATAAATTTCTCATGGCATTTGTGTTTTGTTGTTTTATTTTTTTTCTTTTGGAAATCAAAGGGAAAAAAACCCATAAACTGAAGAATTCAAAATGTGGATAAAGAAGGAAAAAGCTCGAGTCACGATACTCAGACCAGCTTGTGATGACACCCTCTGCCCTGGCGTAGCGGGTGGCTTCTGACTGTCGCCATTCACACGTGGATTTTCATATGGTCCAGGGCTCAGGGGCACAGGAGTCCATCCTGCATGCCAGTCTGGTCCACAGATATTTCTTCTGCGAGCAGGTGACGGGCAGTGACATGTTTCCTCAGGACCGCATCACCTCTGAGATGAGATAAAGATCAGATGCATTTCAGGCAGTAAGTGATAGAACCTCCCTGAAATCACAAATCACACAGGCACTGAATAGCAAACCTCTAGCAGAGCGAGACAGGCAAAGGGCTTGTGCATGGGCCCCTTGCTTTAGGGTGGGCGTCCAAACCCCTGGCAACTCACTCACCTCAACTATGAACTCTCCTTCCCTGTTTGCTCATTAAAAGCCTCAAAAAGCCTCATGATTCTTCCCAGCCCAGAACAGGAAAACATCGAAATTGCTAATATTTTCATGGGCTGAGAAAGATGTTTCCCATTGAACTCCACCCAGATGTGCAACCCTTTGCTCTGTGGGGTTGACTAAGGCTTAGAGAAGCCACTAGGAAGTTTCCCACCGGTCATAAATGTCTCTGCCCTCCCCAAAATGTGGCACCATTTTTAGTTATCATCAGCTGCATCCTTTTGTAATTATCTTTGTGAGAGGCGTAACCAATACTCCAGAGAGCCTTTGGCAGGACGGAAGAGCCAGTCATTCCTCAAGCAGCAGGACCTAATGAAGCCTTGCCTCAGGGACATTCCTCTGCCCTGATTCTCTGATGTCTAATAAAGGTTGTGCTCATGAGACAGCCCACTCCTCCATTAAAAGCACTTCTGTCTTCAGTCTGGTGGTTTATTCTCACAACAGCCATGGCAACGTTATGGCTTGGAGGCCACTAGTACTCCTTGCCAGATCCAACTGAAGGCAGACAGAGGTTGCCGGAATGACTGGGGAAGTTTAAAATAGAAAGGCAGCAATGTATACACCCAAAGAGTATGGCCACACAGATGCCCTTTCCTTAGGAAATGAGACTAAACAAAAGGGAAAAGAGAGGGGTTTTTTTCCCCTTATGCTGTGGTCTGGATTTTTAATTCTGTTGGCTGTCAGCCATCCTTTCAGCACCTACAGAAAACTGATGGAGGGATGGGTAAACATCGCAAAAGCTGATGGTCTTCAGCCACTGGGTGAAATGTTCCTGTCCCTTCACATGGAGAGAAGGGGATTACAGTTTCTGTCCTTGGTGAGGCAAGCCTGAATGAGCAAAGATGCCCCTGACTCTGTGTCCTCATGCTGCAGGAGATGGAGCAGATGACAAAAAGCCTTCTAGGATGACACCAAACTTTTCTGCTCTGCAAAGCTCAGTCCTGCTGCTACCAGCAGGACTGTGCTACCGTACTGCTTTGCTTTACAGATTGAAAACATGTTTGCAGGAAAGTCTGCGGTAAACACGGGGGCCATATGCAGAGCATCAGCTTGTTTCCCTATCAGTGTCATGGTGCTGATATATGGAGGAACTAGAGCTGAGTAAGGAGCCCTGCAAAATCCACCTGCCTCGGTGTGATAAGTTGTGAGGACAGACTTGAAGTTTTCCCGAGGCTCTTCTTGATACCTGGCGTTCACCTTGCATTCCTCTAAGTCCCATCGGTATGCACAGAAGACTGATGGAGTAGTTTTCCTTCTGGATTTTCTGCCTGCACTCAAGGTTTGCCAGGGTGCATTTAGCCCTATGTGACACTTTCTGCTTCCCTTATCTTTTGGAATGTGTAAACCCCTTGTTCTGTATATATTTTATACATGGACGTGTATAGTCCAGATCCAAGAGTAGGCTAGTAATAAATACAAGTATATTCTTCAAAGAAGACTTTTTATATGCTTATGTATAAATATGTATACGCATATACATATATATACTCCATATCAAGAAAGTATGAGCTGGTAATAAATACTGCTATATTTTTCCAAGAAGGTCTCTTAAATTGATTTGATTACAACAGAGCTGACACGCAGTGTGCAAAAAGAACAAGCATTGGGAAAATTCATTTACTGGCTATTATAAATGAATTTCCCTGCCTGTTGTTCTTTTTGTGCTGTGTGTCAGCTCTATGGTAATCAAATCAATTTAAAATACCATCTTTAAAAAACATATATTGTACATAAGACTTACACTCTCTGGAAGCCAAGTAAAATACCCTAGCCTAAATCAGAGCCCTTCCTTCTTTGTCTAGCTGTCTTTCAACTGCTCTGCCTCACAAAACTACCTGACTAGTTTTCAGGTGGGGAGGGATTCTCATCATTTGAGTGTTGGAGCCAAAAGAGGGGTGTGGATTTTTTCACTCAGATTTAATTTCAGAGGCGCTTTGTCCCCGGAGTGTGTCACTGTGCAGTGACATCACTCTTGCCATCTCAGAGCTTAACAGATGAGATGGAGCTAGACAACACCAGCAAGTCCAGAAGAGAAATTACTTCAGCCAGAGCCTGAAATTCAGCAGAGTGAGGAGCAACAGATCCCTACGTAGCCTTGATCCACACTCACTGCTAATGAGATAAAACAATTTCTGCCCCACAATACTAGGCAGCCTGCAGCTCTCATTGTTCCCTTCCCCATCGACTCAGGTCTGTGTTAGCTACTCAGAGGAGCTCATGGATGAGCTGTGGAATCCACACAGTAACTCCTCCCACGTTTTCTCCAAGGTGGTGCAAAGTAGGGTTAATATTACAGCAACCCTACTCGAATTGCTGTTGAATATACCACATATTAATCCTAGATGTTATCACTTCTTCCTCCTCGTTAATCTCTTATCTTCTTCCTTTCTTTTTTCTGGTCTTTGTCTTTTCAGATGATTTTATAGTTTGTTTGAAGCTTTCAAGTCTGCTTAGTGTGTCATGAGTCATCCAAAGGAGTGTTTCTAGCAATACATTTCACATGTTAAATATAACCAGAAGGGATGATCTGGTGATTAAAGAATAAAAAGTCTGGCTTCTTTTCTCAGCACTGTCATTAGACTAATTGTCTGTGATCTCAGGCAGGTCATTTCACCTCTCTGCTTTAGTTTTTCCACCTTTAAAATGGCAACAAACCCACAGACAGAATTTTTGTCATATTTAATCTCTTCACGTTTAGCTCTTCAAGAAAGAAGCTTTAGGGTGGGGCGGGGGTTCTGCCTTCTGAGAGACATGTATTCTAGTTGCTGGAAAGCAGGTTTTTTAAACATAGTTTTTTTGTGTAGCTGGTAGGCTTTGCGTTTGAGGATCCTGCCTGGAATCTGCTGCAGAAAGGAGCAACTGAGATGCATGTTCAAACCCTGCAGTCCTCCAGTCCTGTGAACGGCCCAGCAAAACCCAAACCTCACCATCAAGATACTTCATATCCCATTTCTGCAAAACAGAAACGCAGAGGCCAAATGGCTCTGTGCTCCTTGCCATGAGGTTTCAGTACAGCTCATGTGTTACCATGTAATGAAAGAATTCCTGAAAATAATGCTGTAGAATAGCCATCCATATTCCCATGGCATGGATAATCGGGATAATACTGTTGCAAGAGATGATTAACCACTGTAAATCTTTTTGGCAAGCCTTTCTCAGAAACTCCTGTCTGATACATGTTTGGTGAAAAATGACACCATGGACAGTCCTCCTGTCCACCTAATCAATTAGATCAGGAGAGAGGCGTTTTTATTTATTCTGTTGCCCATTGTTTCATGGCTGGAATCCGATGCCAGAGTTTTCATGGTTTAAAAACACCCGTCTTATAACTTCCTGCCTCTCAGCCATATTCCCCTTTTTTTTCCCCTCTATGCATTGTTCTCTAGGTAGGCAGCATTCCCTTTGCCTACATCCTTCACCTGATTAACTACCTCCATCTGCTGCAGATCCCTGTTATTAGCCATGTGTCTTTCCCTTCTATTTTTTACCCTTTGGGCAGACGATTTCCGATTTCCATGTATAGGACAACATATGTTCCTTAGCTTTGCTGCCTCTTGTCAGCCATGGTCACTGCCAAGAATGCCTGATGTGCCCTTCTCCATTGCTTATTCAGCCTAGAGAGATACTGTGCCGGAGCTGGATATAAGACTGTTAACATGTGTTTACAGGGCCATTAAAGAGCCATTCCACACTGTTATAAACCCCCAGTGTATTTGACCTGGAAAAAGTGACTGCCATGCATTTAGCTGTTTCCAGCCGAATGAAGCTTTATCTCAGTGACCAAGAAAACAAAGAGGGGATGGGAGAAATGGGGAGAGAGGCAGGGGAGAGGAGCACAGGCGCTCACCCTTCTATTTGTACCGTTTAACTGCAGAGGAAGAAATGCAGAAAACACCTCTCAAGTCAAGAGAATACTCCAGCCAGCCAGGGTGTTATAAATTAGAGCCTGTCAGTATTACAATGTATATTAATAGTCACACCTCTTTTTAATGAGTTTGGCATTGGCAGCTGAGAGGAAATACAAGTCATCATGGCTCTGCTCATGCACACCCCGACAAAGGAATCCGTAATAAATCTTCCTAGAACAGCACTCACCATAAATATGTATCACATAAGGCATCTGTTTTACATTCTGCATATAAATCAGCATAGCGCTGAATAGCAATGAATCAGCTTCTCAATGCCTGATTTGATAACAAATCGACTTGGATCTTAGGAGAGAGAATTTACAGCCCTCACCCTGAAGACAGATAGTCAATACTTAAGACGAGTGCCAAGTTAACTTCTCTTCAGCAAGCAAGTTTACACAATGAGACGCTTTGGCATTGGGTGGGGGAGGGGAAGGGTGTGAGCAAGGGGGTGAGAGCAAGATATTTTTGAAGGTTTTTTAATTAGTGCTTGAAGGACACTGCAGACACCGAGCCTGTGCTTTAGCCACGAGCCTTTGCTTTGTTCCATGCTCTGCCCGCTAAGTCCAGCAGGTACAACTTCTGTAAAGCTCTGCTTCGTGAGCCTGAGGTCCTAGGCTAACCAGCAGCCACAGGTTGAAAAATCCAAGGGATGAGAAGAGTGGGCCCTCACCTGCCTGCCATTGCCTGCCAGGGCTCTCCAGTGCCGGCGAGGAAGTGAGGGTCTGACCCCTTTCCTCAGAATCATTGATAATAACTTCCTGGAAAGGCCTTTTTTTTCAGGTTTGCAAACCAGCTTTGAGTATTTATGGCGCATTTCCAGTATCACATCTCTGATGCGATCGGGTCACCGGGGGAAATGGGAATAACTGGGGTATTTTCTTTCCCTTGTCAAAGCAATATCTCACATGGAAATGTCTACAGTCTCGGGAATAAACATTTCAAGATCCCGTTTGTAGTAAGTCTGCAACTGGCTGAAGAGGACTCTAAGTGGATTCCACTATTTTTCAGAGCTGGCTGAAGTTCTTCAGCAGAAATACTTTCTCAGCAAAATGTAGGGTTTCCGGAAGAAAAAAAACCCAACATTTTTACATTTTTTTCCCTGGGAAAATGTCAAAACTGGATGAAAATTTCTAATTTTCTGATGGGAAAATTCAAAATGAAATGTTTTATTTTGAACTGACATTTTGACATTTCTACTTTTGGAAGTGTTGAAAAATCTCTAAAACGTCGACATTTTGAAATGTCCGAAATGTCGGCATTTTTGAAAAGAACCATTATGTTTTCTTATTTGACATTTCCAGGCAAAGAGTTTAGTTTTGATTGAAAATGTCAAAAACATTCTTATCCTGGCTACATTTTCTTCCTCAAAGACTTTTTTTTTTGTTCAGATTTCAACTTTTCATCCCATTCTAGAATAAAAACAAACATCCTGACTTCCCATGGAATAGAGATCGCATTTTTCAAACAAATGGTCATATGTAGTCTGTAATCAGCTCTCCACTGGCAGGATTGCTTAGCTACAAGTCTGGGCTGTGTTTTGGGGATTTTTTATTTTTTTGAGGGCAGTGAGTGAGAGGGAATGAGACTGCATTTCACTTCTCTTCTCTCTCTGTTTCAATTACATTATGCTTCCTACATGATTACTTAGCTCAACATGCAATCATTTGTCTGATTGCCCATAGAAATCATGGAAAATAGGTTGGGAGAGACCTCCAGAGGTCATCTACTGCATCCCTCTGCCCATAGGAACAATCAAGTGTATTTATATCATTCCTGAGCCATTCTTGTCCTACTCATTCTTAAAGACCTCCATTGATGGAAACTCCACATCTCCAGGAAATTCATTTTGATGCTTTACCACTCTTACAGCGAGAATGATTCTCTGGTATAAATTAAATTTACAGCGTATACCAGAGTGTCATTCTTCCATGTTCTTTCCTCTTGGGTGCAAGCTGGAACATAGGAGGTTCCATACAAATATCAGAAGGAACTTCTTCCCAGTGAGGGTAACGGAGCATTGGAACAGGCTGCCCAGGGGGGTTGTGGAGTCTCCTTCTCTGGAGATGTTTAAAACCCACCTGGATGTGTTCTTGTGTGACTTGGTCTAGGTGATCCTGTTGTGGCGGGGGATTCGACTAGATGATCTTTTGAGGTCCCTTCCAATCCCTAATGATTCTATGATTCTGTATGATTCTCTTGAACATCTTTGAAGATGCTTCCCCTAGAAAAAGGCATCTTCCTACAATTTTTTTCCTCAGCATTATTAATTTCTCTTTGCAACACAGACATACCTACTTACTGAAGTCACTTTTCCTTTCCTTGGGTCAAAATATGTAGAACAATTTGCTTTCAGAATGAGATTACTGTGTTAAATGAGCTATTAGTCTCTTCAAGACCTTCCACAATTTGACAGCGTTCAGTGGTGATTGGTCCTGTATGGCCAGTAACAACAGGATCTTGCTCAGGCTTCCGAAGGAAGAGTTCTCAGAAGTGTAAATCACACATTGGGACACTGGATGTGTGACCCAAAGTGTCACTTCTACATGTGCAACTGGCAATATCGGCTGGGGTTTGTGTATGTATGAGCACAGCAGTGTCATCCAGAAGGCAGGGACAGCAAGTGATGGAGAAACTACTTGTGTGACAGACTTCATGGCAGAGCAGCTTTCTCAGTATCTAAGATTACAAGTGCCATCACGTTTTATTCTGCCCTGCTCTGTTGCCACAGCTGGGGCTTGTGACTCCACAGGACTAGCTGCAGACATGAAGTGAAGGACGAATTCCCCTCCCTTACCTGCCCCCGCAGACACTGGAAGGGGCATGATCTCCTGGGTGGGTACAGAGCTAACACAAACACAGTGCTCTGTGGACTTTTCTCCTCATTACTGCAACACCTGGACACATCCCTTCTGTCCCTGTGACCCTGCGCAGGAGGACTATATAAAGCACTGGCACAGCAGCTCCCCTACCATGGAGCATGCAGTTACCGGACTATCTGAAGGCACCGTTGCGACTCTAAAATATCTATGGGAAAAGCAGGAAGAAGATTGCAGAGAGATCCAAGGCAGAGTTTCTTAATATATCACTATTATTGTCTGCCAAAGCTGGGGCGTCTCTGTTCAACCCGGAGATATGATTTGTTACCTCTCCAAGAAAAAAAATTTACGAGAATTGCTGTAGACAAATGTAATACCAAACTTTAAAACAGTGTAAAAAAAAAATATCCCAACAACAATAATAATAATAATGGTCAATCATAAACTGATATAGTGCCGGCTTTCCCTCCCTTTTCGCCACCTCACAGGATATCCCGTCTAGCAGCAGGAACAAAACGTGGAAATGAATCAGTCAACAGAGCATTTTCTCCCATTAAAGCTGTTGGCAATTTTGACCCGTGCAGGGGAAGTTGCACATTAAGATGGATATTCCTAATCTGTAGGGACAACTGTCCTCGCTGTGGGATGTAGCCTTTTTTTTTTCCTCTCTCTCTCTTTTTTTTCGCCAAAGGATGTCATAGGTGAATGCATTTCTGCTGTGCACAGTGCGAACACACACACACAGCAGAAAGGCTTCAAAATTGTTAACCCCTTCTTATTTTAGCTGCCTCTGCTCTCTGTCTTCCTCTTTTTTCATTCAGCTTGCAAGAATCTACTACTTCTTTGGCCTACTGCTATTTACCTTAATAATGCTCAGTAAATCTATTATTTTCCAACCTTGGGAAACTTTGGCTTTTGTTTTCTCTTATAATCCTGTAGCTGATACTCAATGGCAGCAGAAGAATATTAAGCTGCTGAGAGAGCTAATAAGCTACTTTCACAGGTCTTCCACATTTGCAAGGTAGGGGAAAGTGAGTTTTGAGCCTAAACAAGGACCAAGAGTCAGAACTGAGGTTTCTCTTGTGTGCTGCAGTAATGATTGAAAGTAGAGATATGTTTTCTCTCACATTCATGCCTCAATTTCCTTATATCACCCCTCTAAGTGCTCTCACGTTGGAGCCTCAATTTCCTTATATAACCCCTCTAAGTGCTACATACCAAAATCGTCGTTGACCCTCAAAAAAAAATCCCCTCAAAGAAACCCAAACTGCAATCACCATTTGTGATTAGGAAAAGAAAAGCCTTGTTTTACTCTTTGGAGGCTAAAACTGTGAGAAAGTTAGCAGCTTCCCTGTGGTCGTATAGGAAATCTGTGGAAGAGCAAGGCCCTGAGATCAGCTCTGCCTGGTATCCCGCTTACATTTTATACCCTGGTTGATTTTTCATTACCACAGTAGTTACCTCCTAATCTAATGACAGTTACTCTGCTCACCAGGGGCGTGTAAAGACCAATTCATTCCAGATTGGAAAGTTCTTTGAGAAACCCTGAATGGAAGGTGCTATAGAAGTGCAATGTGTTATTAATAATCTCTCCTATCTGCATAAATCTCCATTGAATCCTCCCGGTATCATTAAAAGTAAAATAATCCCTCAGCACAGTTGACGAGCTCAAACCTTTTTTACCCTTTGTAGGTGTCTGGCTGTTTGCTAAACGGGAAAAAAGGCCACACAAAACGCTGACATCTTTTTGTGACCCTCGCAGAGCTACGT
Organism: Rhinopomastus cyanomelas; assembly: GCA_013400115.1. Lineage (NCBI taxonomy): Eukaryota > Metazoa > Chordata > Aves > Bucerotiformes > Rhinopomastidae > Rhinopomastus > Rhinopomastus cyanomelas. The sequence goes on from VXBP01009719.1 coordinate 200,802, forward strand.
AGAGCTAATGAGTTTGTTTTCACTTTTGTAGATGAAATTTCCAGGGGCAGAGGGAATCCGGGGTGGTGCCGAGAAACCACGGTGCAGCTCCCCGGGAACTTGGCTGAGACCACCAAATTTGTTTCATGTGTGGCCTCCCCTTTTGCCTCATTGGACCAGAATTATTTAATGAGCCTTCTGAGAAACTGAGCTCTGGTCCCTTAAGCTGGAAAGGGATCGTGAGGCGCTTGACTACCAGACCACACAGTTTTCAGGCTCTCTTCTTTGCGAGAGGCTGCAACCACTCCTTTCCTTTCAGCAGCTGATGGTGAAAGTGGGGAGAAAAGAGAACAATAACAAAACAAAATTGCTTCCCACAGCTGAGAAAATCACCCTCCCTTTATTATTTTTTCCCCTTTAGGAAAGAAATAAATAAAAGGGAAAGAACCCAAATGGGATCTCTCGCTCTTCAAACATACAAATGATCTTATGTTAGCAGTTGGGATTAAACATCTGTCTGGTGGTTATGTGATCATAACAGATGCTGTGTGCAAACGTTTCCTGCTAGCTTTGTTTTGGTTAATATTGTTTGTGTAGCACATTGGGTTGCATTCAGCTGAAGGGATATAAAGTGTGTTTTTGTTCACCACCCCCCCCCCGCACCCCCCTCCCCAAATTCTGCTCAACTTCAAGCAGCCCCATCATCATTTTAAAAAGAAATGGGAGGTGGGGGTGGAAGGGAAGAGGGTCATTGACTGATGTCATGTGGAAAGTGATGTCACACAGGACTGATGAAATGGCAATCCACCCGGGTTTTTAGCCGCTTTGATGTTAGGTTAGGCCTTTTTCCTCTCTGTTAGGTTGCCCTTGGGTCCACTTGGCCATGCAGCTGGAAATAAATACAGGGATATTGTAATGAGTTTCGCTGTGCAACTGGAGGACCCTGGAGCTCAGCTGCTCGGGATTTCCATTGTTCTTTCTGAGAACCCATGCTTCCAAATGGGGCCAGATGGATGCTGACACTGCACTCTTTGAAGACATTAAGGCTTTTCTTCTTCAGAGTATTTTTATACTCCTACAGCTAGGGATACTGAGGCACAGAGCGGTGTCTTGACCTGTCCTGCTCAGAGACATCATCTGCAGCAAGACAGGTTGCTACAAGCTTCTCACCCCGTCTTAAGCTCTGCTCGCGTTAAGTCTTACCAATAGGTGTGAATCTGACTCACTTGTTTCATGCTGGCTGAGCAACACCCGCTGTATTTCTGCAGTTTTACCTTACTGCTTTGCTGCAGTGGCATCCAGCTGGACAGTCCTGCTCTCTGCAGATCTCCCTCAGCTGCTCTGAGCCTCAGATGTGGCTTAGCACAAAGACCGTCCTTCTGCACAGCAATGCACCTCGCTGTCCAGCTACCACCCACACCAGCGCCCACCTGCTGATAATCCAACTCAGCCTACACAAAAATAAATGTCTTAAGAGGCCTTTATGTTTCAGCCAAAAAAGATTCGCTATTAATTCATATCACTGAGAATAAATGTCTCTTTTTGTCTTGCAAAGCCCTGCCGAAACAGACACACTGGGTGGAAGAGTTCAGCATCCAAGGACCATGGGAGTGGAAGCTCTTGCAGATGTTCTAGAGTAAAAGACCCACACTGCAGGGTTCACAATAATCATGCAAATAAACAGGCTTGTAAATGGTGGCAGACAAGTGGATATTCAATTCACTGACATTTATTCCTGGAGCTCTGTCCTTCTACCAATTGTTTGTCTTCTTTCCGTTTGTCTGATTGTGGGTGGTTGTGTGCTCATATTTGCCCATCAGTTGTAGCCAAAGAACAACAAAAATATTAAAATGTTGCTCATGAAATAACTTTTGGGCAGCCTTTCGCAGCACTGAAGGACTTGGGGTCTTTTCCACTAGAATGACTTTGAAATGTGACTTCCTTTTCCTGGAAAGGACGACTGGCCCAGTGAATGAAATACCCAGCTGGAGGCAGTAAACATTTTTGCTCAGTAACTATTTCAACCACGAAACTTCCATATAAAATCTAGAAATTAATTTTTATCTCTCTAGTGCCTCAGTTTCTCCAGCTCTAATTGTTCTTGATTGGGTTTTTTAATAAATAGTTTTGATGAGTCAACCTTTCTCAGTGGAAATTGTTCTCCTACTTCTATTTCTACCTCCTTGCAGCACTCAAACAACGATTCCCCACTTCATGTATTTTTTAGGAGAAATGGTTCAATTAATCACAGCTTGTTGCTCAAATATTGCAGTGATGAGGTTCACATCAGGGTAGTTACCTCTTCTTTAATGAAGTCAATGTCTTCCTAAATAGTAGAACCAGTTTTGTTCATGGGGAAGGCACTAGCCTTCCAGGGGCTGAATTTAAGGACCCACAGCTTTTCAGATGAGAAAGGACAAAGAGTCCCATAGCCACCTTTTATTGCTGCATGGGAGGATGAATTGTCCTAATGCTATATTTATTAGCTCAAACTTGTCTCATGGATGATGGGAGTCAGTTTGAAATTAATATTCATCCAACTGACTGTGACCACACACATAGTCCGCTGGAAAGGAAAAGTATGTTTGTGCAATTGTGCTTCCACCCCCAAAACAGCCTTAGCCTTGTTGGGTGGTCAAGGTCAGGAGTATCCACAGTCATCTCCTTCTGGTTGGTGGGAAGGAGGTGCTGTCTCTCAGGGATCTCATCTCTTCCAGAGCATTGCAGCTCAAATAAGGAGGCACAGGACTGAGAGAAGCATGGAGACTGGGCTGTGTTTTCCTGTCCAGTGGTGACTGGGTAGGGGTTGGAGAAAATGCCTTGGCAGAGAAACATAGGGGAAATTGTCCCTCCAGGACTCAGCCCTGTAGTTCTGTGACCAACCAGTGAACCTTTGCATCCAGAGCAGTGCCTTGACTAGCGTTAAATCTACTGAGAAACGACTTCAGCTAAGTCACCTGCAACAACATATCAGCCAGGATATCCTCACAACTGGCTATTTCTCGTGTCACCAGGCGTACAAAATTATTCCACATGTTGGCATCCACTAATTCAATAATCTTGTAATACAAATTTAGATAATAGACATTAATACCATGTTTCAAAACACACCCACAGCATTTATTTCTCTCTCTCTCTCAGGAAAGAGGGGGGAAAAAAAGCACACATTGTGAGGGCTCTCCTGATGAAATAATAAAACCCATTCTCATCTAGAAAAAAGAATCATTATAGGAGGATGGTAATTTACTTTATATGACCTTCAATTGATTATTCTGGGCCTGCTACACAAATATCACAGGAGCTATTGATCGTAAAACCTACCAAATAGATCTCTAATAGCTTTTACTGAAGAAAAATAATTATGCTAGCGCTGTGGTCAAACACACATAAACCAATGTGGAGGTATTAATGTGTAGTATTATTACCCATCTGTCTGAGAAGTATGGGGAAGATGCTTCGCAGTAACATGCCATGTCTAAGCACCATGAAGGCTCAGTAGCTGGCTAACAATTACAGGCAGTTATACTGAAAAATTGATTACTGTAAGTAAAAGCTAAGACTGGAAAGCAGAGGCTGGAGCTTGCTTAATAAAAGTAAAATAATAACAGCCATCATCCCTAATTGTGGAGGAGTTCTGCTGTCTTACATACTTGGAGTTGAAAATTGAATTTTCCTCTGGTGCCTGCGGCAGCGCATCATTTCAGAAGCAAAGGTGTCCACCTTGGCTGGCCTGGAGATGGGTGATCAATGCCTATAAAAGGCCAGGTTGCCTCGTGAAGAGCAGACTATCTATCTTGAAGGAAAAGAGTGCAGCCAGTCGTAAACTCACCGCCCTTGCCTCGAAACCCCACATGATGAGCTGCACCTTTGCAAAAGTGCCTGGGTCTGGCAGGGAGGAGTGTTGTGGTGGGTGCAGATTGCGACGAGGCTTGTTGCTGCTGCTGCTTCTAAAGGGTCTGATTCCCACGTGGGAATCTGGCGGCAGTTTTGCAACTGATTTCATTGGCAGAAGGATCAAAACCTAGATGCTGTCACTGTGCCATGAGGAAAACTTTAGATTTTCTCGTACGGATTTAAGGCATGTCAGCTTAAAAATCAGCTTGGTTTTGTACAAATCGTATTAAAATGTAAGCAAAGTTACTGTAACTCAGAGGAATTAGTGGGAAAAGTATAATTTCCTCTGTTTTCTCAAGTTTGGTTCCCTTGCGTTTTGCGTAGCTGTTTCGACAGTTTCTGTTACACTTAGTTTCACTTTCCATTACTTCTCTGGGTCTCATTCTGCAGCAATAGGGGAATTAAAGGAAAAAACCCCACAAAACAACCGCAAAACTTTTATTCCTTAATAGGGTCATGAAAATGTACATTTTTTAATAACAGAGAGAGGCTTTGTGATTTGGTGTTTTATGTAGGGTACCTTTAATGTATTAAAAAATGACTGTGTTTGAGGCTGGCAGTGTCCCTTACAAAGCAGCCTCAAGTAATATCCCAGTGTTCCGAGGTAAAGTCTGCAAGACAATTTATAATCAGGCTACCACGGCAATTGATCAAATATTTATTTATCTGGGAAGCTAGTAATAATTAGTGGAAGGCTAGCACTGAAAGCCCCCCTTCCCTGTTTTAATAAAGAAAAGCGAATGCAATCAAAACTGCAGAATGCGAGGATGCTAAACTCAAGGGATCCATACTAAGGACGGGGGGAAAAAAAATGCTAATTGAAAGGAGTGCTGAGAGACAGAGGAATGCTTTCCATTCCCAATTTTGGTTTAAAAGCAGACAGATTGCATCGTATCATCCTCCAAGCAAAGCTCTGAGACTGAACTGGGGGGACCAGAGTTCACGAGTAGCTCATCCCGCGCCAGGAGTTACATCACGAAGGCAGAGCCAAGGCTCGCAAGGGCTCTCCCAGCCCTTCAGAAACAATATGGTTCAAATGTTAATTTCTCTTCCTTTTGGTTTGTACCAGTTTGTGCTGTTAACAAAGTAACACTCAAAGGCTGGAGTCACTACTATCTTTGTGAATGATTTATGATTTGCACTCTAGAGATAAGCAATTTCCATGCCAAAAAAAGGGCTTTTTTTTTTCCCTTTCTCTCTTTTTTTTTTTTAAGAAGCAAACTGTCGTTGCTATAGGGAGTGAAGATAATCATTAGCGAGACCTCTGCCGCTTTATTGGTGCTGCTTCCCTTTTGCTGTTGCGTGGGTGCAGGTGGTGAAGGGTTGATGGGCCCAAGTCTCTGGATTGACATCTATAATGATTTTGGCCCAGAGTGTGTGTACACCCCAGTTCTGGAGAGCATTGCCTAGACCTTCTTTGACCTTGAAACTAGAATTGATTTAAAATCAATAGAACAGCTTAGGTAAGCTGGTGCTCACCAAAATGAGTAGATCCTCTGCAGAGACATAAGTGTCATAATTTCTGGCAGACAGGGAATGCTTCAAGCTTCTCCCCTTCTCCCCTTCATCAGAAAAGCCTGGTTTTGTCGCGTTTTCTTTACACTGCCCATTTTCTGCTTCGGAGAACAGCCATGTCTTGGGTATGATTAGAGATAAGGAAGACAGTCGGCTGTCCTTCCTGGAAAGGAAGGTGGAGAACACCATGATTTATCTGTATTCAGGACATATTTTTCTCCCATCTCCAGGAGTTTTTCTTGGTTTGAGAGTATTTTTGTCCCAAAGTGTACAAAAGCCAAGGGGCTAGAGACCTCAGCTTCACCTCATGGCTGTGTATGCTCTTTCTCCAAAAGACTTGGGAAGTTTTGTAAACTATGAAGTTATTCAGAACATGAATATTAAAGGTTTTGGAGTTGGGTGGGTTTTTTTTTTGATGTTTCATTGGGAAACTAATTATGAGTCAAGCAGCAGCATCTATCTCAGTCAGTGATATTTTTGCTTTAAAATGCCATGAAGAATTGCAATATTCCACATAACAAATACATCTCCAGTATCATAATTAATTTTTCTTAAAGGAATTAATTTACAACTTACATATGCACGGAATGACTCATTTTGCCACAGTATTAATTAAAACCAGCTAAGATTATTCAGAACTTTAATTCAGTTCCAAACTCCACGACGTCCTGTCCTGGCACATCATCATCTGCAAAACATTTAACGACAAAAATCACAGATGCTCTTAGTGTGATGCAGCTGAAGGGCAGGGCAAGCCCCATCAGGAGCTGTAAATAGAAACCTTAAAAAAAGAAAGCCTGTCAGGCTCAGAAGGAAAAGACGAGAGTCTGCGGGAGAGCCTGACCAAGAAGTTACACTTCTGAAGAATTAATATTATCGCTAACAATTGACTTTTGCTGCTTTTATTGAGCTGTTTTCAATGGTCCCTATAATTTAAAAAGAGGAATGAGACAACTTCAGTAGCAGATTTATGGGCTTAACCCAGAGCTCTGTTGTGTCGATGGGTGTCTTTCCATTGACTTCCCTGTCTCCCTGACCACAAGGTTGGCTGTTAGAGGGGACAAACACTGTGTCAGTGATGGTGTCCTGCCACACGTGGGCTAAATGGATGGACAGACACTAAAGGAAAATGTCAGCAGTTATGTGAGACAGGAATTTAAGCAGAAATATTGAGAAAAATGGATGATAAAATATGAAAATACAGCAGGGAAGATAGGAAAGAAGGCAAATATTAAGCTAGGATGAGAAAAGCAGGAGGACAGAAGTAGTTGGGGTTTTGATGGCTATGTGTGTACTATCAACAGAAGCAGGGAAGGTCTTGCATAAAGGCTCAGGGTAGATGCCACAGTCATGTGGATCTCACTGTTTTAGCCCATAAGTAAAACTAACCAGGTCATACCCTGGTCATTATTTTGTCACCAAAAGCTGACTCTCAGGTAGTTTTGGTTTCCAAGAGGCAGCGCAGGGCCACCAAGGCAAATTCAATTCACAAACAGAACACTGCAGCACAAAATAATCTGGTTTTTCTGCATTGCAGGCTGGGTTTCAGCTGTGCTCCACACTCTGATCTCTGAAACAACAACAGAGAGAGAAAAATCACGACCTCCCCAAATCACAAAAGCAATACCTGTCCATTCGTGACTTTAATGCGTTTAGCTGATTACAAGGACACTGTTAATGGTGTTATTCTTACTCAGCAATGAGAGGGGGAGAGGAAGAGAGCGCACCAGTGCCAGGTCAGGGTGCAAGGCTTTCCTGCCGGTCCGCGTCCCACCTGCCCTGGCTGATTGGTTATCCTTGCTGTCGGAGCCGCCGTGCGCGCGGCGGGAGGATTTGGGGATGATTAATTGCCCTGTCTTCTGAGCGGAGAGTACGGAGCAGCGGGGTTCTGGGTGTATGTAAATACACGTGGGCTCGGCGCTGTACCGGCACCGAATGAAATGAATAAAAAGACTTAACAAAAGGACTCGACTCTGAATGTTTAGATGTTGAAGATTAGTTTCTATTATGTCCCAGTGGGAGAAAAGAATATGTCATACGGGAAACTGGATAGGCTTCATGGAGCAGAGGAGTGAGAGAGCCACTTCCCAAGTGTGGCTCGGCTTGTGCTACTGCTGGAATCAGCTCCCAGACCCCCAAAAACCCAGGTGCTTACACTGGTTATAAAACATAACTCCATCAATTTGAGAGTTAAATAGTGATCGGTGCTGTGAGCAGTGCACAGCCGTATAAAAAATAAATAGACCCTTCACCATTCAAGCACAGACTTAAATAGTTTCTGCTTTTCTTACTTATATCTGATTTAAATGTGCACATCTGTTGTTATTCTGAATGGCATTAAAATCATAATAGAACATGTTTTGTGTAAAAATGGAGGCTCAGATGCCAGCGAGCAAGGAAGCATCCTGTGAGCTGCAAGCAGCAACCAAGAAAAGTTTGGTCTTTTGGGTGAACACTGGACATGAGACATTCCTTCACCACTCTTTCTTCCCTCAAAGCTCACACATCTTCTCCCTTCTTATTGCTCTACATGTGCATTTTTGCATTCATTTTTGCATCATAAAGCATTTCCTAGATGGGAGCAAATCTTCCATAATATTTTCCTAACTTCTATGTGTTTAAAAATCACCTGCAGTTTGCTAGATGAAATATTTTCGGTGGCACTGTGACAAAGGAGGGAGACCAGATGTTTTCAGAAAATTCATTTTTTAAACTGTTTGGGTTTTGGTGGGTTGGGGTTTCTTTTCCCCCCCCACCTCTTTGCAAACTTGTAGAACAAGCTGTAAAAACAATGCTTGAAGAATGAGCTGATTACAAAAAAAAATAAGGAGTCAAAGAATTTGAAATAGGAAAGATTTTTATTTTGGATATCCTTTCACCAGAGGAGATTATTATTTATAGGCTCCATTATGTATCTTGCCTAGTAATCAGCAGTAATGTATGTCTAGCAGTAGCAGAAAAATGAATTTCAGTAGTATCTTGTATTTTAGGAAAAAATAAATGATGAAACACTTAAGAAAAATGAAATAAAGCTGATGATGAATCTGCAGCCTCAGAAAATCAGATAAACAAAATGTTCCAGTTAGTTATTGCCACACTCAATAGCAGTACATGAAATTGTATTACAGGCTGTGAAATGAAATAATCCCACCCTGTGACAAACAGGCAGAATTTGCCTGAAACTCCCCAGCCTTTTAGCAGACTTTGATCCCTCCAGGGACTAGGGTTTGGGTTCATTTTTTGCTGACTCAAGGAGGCAGGAGGTTCACCACCTAATCCGGAGATAACCAAGAGGTGGTGGCTGAACCCAGAGGATCAAGGGTGTGGATTGAGCCATTCAAAGCAGAAACTTAATTACAGCTGAGGTTAGATGAATGGCTGCTCTGAACTTGCCATTGTTTTATTGTTAATGTCTGCTTTAATACCTCCAAATTTCAGTCGGGGCAAAGTTGGGTCACTAACATCTGAGCGATGCTAACAGTTGAGCACTGGAGATTTAAAAAACACAAAGTCACTGCAAGGGGTCGCAACGTCTTCTTTTTTCCACCCCTTCAAATGCTTCTCTCCAGACTGAAAATTTGCATTGCTTATCTAAACTATGGAGTACCATTTAAAAATGTATTCATGTTTTCTTGCACCTTTTTACAAGCGCTCCAGCACCCAGTAAATAAAAGTAGCAGCCTGTGTCCCTTTTAGCAAAAGCCATATATCTGCTCAGACTTGTAATTTGCTCTGTTTATATCCTTTGCCCTTGAACTCTGGTTATTAACGCAATGTTTCTCCAAATGATGCCATATAACTCTGCTCCAAGCACATTCCTACTGACACCACACAAACAACAAAGCCAGCTGAAAAAGGAGGGGGAAAAAAAGAAAGGAAAAAAAAAAAGAGAAGGAAGGTGAATCACGTGTGATGGAGAACATTACTCAGAATGATATAAGTTACAGAGCTTCTCGTGTTACCAGGGTGGAACGTGGGTTACAGACCTTGCCTGCCTGTGACCACCTCTTCTCCAAAAAGCTTCTAAACAGCGTTCAGCAGCCAGCTACCTGTATTCAGAGATAACCTCTACTCGCATCAAAGATCCTGCTAAGGGTCTGCTGTTGTGTTGCAGAGAGACAGGCTGTCATGCTGGTAAAAACCCCACCTCGCTACACCAGGACTATTGATCAGCCCAAAGATCTAGCAACGTGCTGCTGGAAACAAAAATGAACCGAAGGATGGAAAAAGTAAGATGGAAATAGGGCATCAACAGGTGGCTGGTGTAAAACATTCTTCCAGGAAGGGATGAAATATCTGTGGCAATGTTTGCTCTGTCATAAAGCAGTGTAGAAATCCAAGGGGCAGTATGTGTCGTGCAAAACCTTTTGAATTGAGTGCTATCAGACAGTGAAAAAATCCTCTGTACCCCAGTGCCTCCCTCTTTATCTTCACAAATGAAGGATTCGCTGAAATACAGATCTTCAGATGCATTGCATCTACTTTCCCGCTTTACTACTCAGTTTCATTAAATAATAAGATACTGTGGCACCATCTAAATATTGACTGATTTTTATTAGTCTTTCTGTATCTGTTTGGCTAGCTGACAGCAAGGCCTTAGACAGGGTTCTGGGCTTACTTTGATGCCAAGGAGTTCTTTAAGAGCATGGGCAAATCATTATCCCTTAATGTGATTCCACTTCTCTTCTTACCTTGTCTGATCTGTTTAGATTGCAGGGGCTTCTTAACAACAAACATAGTCCTGTGTGTCTGTAGGACTTTGGGTTAGGACCTGAAGGTCCTACAGTGCAAAGAACTGAAGAAACAGGACCTGTCTAGGTTAAGACAGTGCATGGGAGAAGTAAAATGTATAAACAGCCTTGGTGACACAGCAGCTCTCAGGAACAGGTTTAAAGGACCCGATTCCTTGTAGGTTTTGAGAACGCAGGAAATCTTATAGGCAAGGTCATGGTTGTGAAAATCCCAGCTTCGTTTCTTTAGGACTGCTTTTCTGGTAAATCTCAGGTAAGCCTTTAATCTGCCGAACACGCTGTACGAACACATGCCTGGTCGTTCTCCGCTTCCCGTCCCCGTGTCCATTTGGCACAGCTTCTGAGATCGTAGATTGCGTAGCATGGCTTCCATGAAATACTCCCTTCCCAGCTGAAAAACAGACCATTGTTCTGGGCTGGCTTCTGTTGCCTGGCTTCTGCTGGTTTTATTTCAGGAGGTGGAAAGTATTGGGGGAGGGCTTCAGCAAGAAATCACTGGTTCCACTGCTGGGATGAACTAACACTGAATTTGTGAGAGTTTGCTGTGTTCTGGTGGCACGGTTTTAGCAGCACAGAGAGATAGATCACTAAAGCACGGGAAGCAACAGCCAGAGCAGAGCAAATACCAGAGGAGGCTAAATGCTCAAACTAAGCATTATGAAGATTTATTTAGTTTTAAATACATTTGCTTTGATTGTATTTTCTCTCCCTTCTGCTTCCAGGAAGCAAGTTCACTGTCAGGAAAACTCATAGACCAGCAAGGGTATTTTTATTTAGAATTTTAGTTGCCTTAAAGAAAGATTAGATAAGTTTCCCAGAAAACTAATTCTGGTGTTATAAATATTTGAATTGGAAGCTAAATTCTCATGGACACTTCAGCAGTTAAGGACCTTCAACCTGCCCAACTGGTGCCGCTTCTCAGAATGAGCCAGGACAAGATTGAACTCGTTCCTATTACTGTTTCAGCTACAGAACACTATGAAACAATTATATTGGAATTTACCAACATGTACAAGAAACCATTTCTTGCAGTCAACTCTTGTGAAAGTTGGAAAATAACTTTTTAAAGTGAATTGTTGCTAAAAAAAAAATACTCAGCATTACAGTTGTTATAACATTGTGGGTATTTCCCTGATGCTGCTCAGCCTGGCTTTTTTCACTCCTCTTCCTCAGCAGCCATTTCCCTTTCCCATGATAATATTGGCTCTTGACTCTGGGCCTTCGCTTTTAGGAAAACAGTAAAATTCAATTTTGCCTGTTCTTCTGAGGAGCCGTGAGCCAGATCATGCTGTTCCTTTTTGCATTTGGATGAATTTTTCCATTTTGAGCTCTCTGCGTATGAGAGAAGAAAGTGGAAGCAGATAGCTCAGCACAGTTATGGTCTAAAAAAGAAATCATCAGATTTTAGACCAAGCTGGTAAGCTTGACAAAAGCTCAGCGCAGTATATTTCCATGTTAGCCAGGTCAATACTGGATGACAGACTGAAATACCATACGTGACTTACGGAAGACATTTTTGGGCAAACTGTTATCCTTGGATGAAATTAAATTAAAAGATACCTCACACTGGGTCATATCTCTTTTTCTTCCTTTTTTTCTTTCTTTTCTTTGGGTTCCTTTTTTTAAACTGGATTGTTATCTCATTTTCAGAAGACTATCACTTTTATCCTGACTTGTCAAACAGCTATTACCATCAAGATGATGAGCTTGATATGCTGCAAGTACTGATTAAGGGGATAGTGCAATTGCTCTTGCTCTACCTTGAAGGAGTAATTTTCCTGTCTGTCTAGTAAGAGGAGTAAAAAAAGCCCTATTTCTCCTTATCTGTGGAAGAAGGAGGTTGTCTCATCTTTCTCTGAGCTCTCATGAGAAGTCAGATCTGGTCAGTACATGGCTTCCAGATCTGCTTCAATGGGATCCAGATGTTCAAGCTTCGGCTACTGCACGAGAGCAGTAGCAGACTCAAGGACTGACAGTCCAATCACCAAATTTTACCCAAAGAACAATTGTAATGACTTTGTGTGGTAAAAGCAGAAAACTTTTGGTCATGAGGCAAAACAGCTTGTAGATGCTAATGACCTTTGGAACATTTTGCAAGATAAAGATTCAGAGGAATTTACAGAATCACACAATTATTGAGGCTGGAAGAGACCTCTAAGATCATCAAGCCCATCCCATGACCTAACATCAACACAATGACTTAGACCATAGAATCATAGAATCATGGAATCATTAGAGATTGGAATGGAGTTTCATTGTCTAGTCCAATCCCCCTGCCATAGCAGGATCACCTAGACCAAGTCACACAGGAACATATCCAGGCGGGTTTTAAGCGCCTCCAAAGAAGGAGATTCCACAACCCCCCTGGGCAGTCTGTTCCAATTCTCTGTCACTGAGAAGGAGTTCCTTCTGATATTTATGTGAAACCTCCTATGTTCCAGGCACTAAGAGCCTCGTCCAGTCTTTTCTTAAACACCTGCAGGAGTGAGGACTCCACCACCTCCCTGGGCAGTCCATACCAGTGTCTAATCACCCTTTCCATGAGGAAAGCCTTCCTAACATCCAACCTAACCCTTCCCTGGTGCAGCTTTAGGCTCTGCCCTCTCGTCCTATCGCTGGTTGCCTGGGAGAAGAGCCTGACCCTCATCTGNCAACCCCCCTGGGCAGTCTGTTCCAATTCTCTGTCACTGAGAAGGAGTTCCTTCTGATATTTATGTGGAACCTCCTATGTTCCAGGCACTAAGAGCCTCGTCCAGTCTTTTCTCAAACACCTGCAGGAGTGAGGACTCCACCACCTCCCTGGGCAGTCCATACCAGTGTCTAATCACCCTTTCCATGAGGAAAGCCTTCCTAACATCCAACCTAACCCTTCCCTGGTGCAGCTTTAGGCTCTGCCCTCTCGTCCTATCGCTGGTTGCCTGGGAGAAGAGCCTGACCCTCATCTGTTTACAATTCCCCTTCAGGTAGTTATGGAGAATGATAAATCCCCCCTGAGTCTCCTCTTCCCCAGGGTAAACACCCCCAGCTCCCTCAGTCTCTCTTCATCAGACTTTCCCTCCAGCCCCTTCCCCAGCCTCATTGCTCCTCTGGACCTGCTCCAGCTGCTCAATCTCTTTCTTGAAATGAGAGGCCCAGAACTGCCCCCAGTACTCAAGGTCCCAGCACAGAGGGAGAATTGCATCCCTAGTCCTGCTGGCCACACTATTGCTGATCCGAGCCATGATGCCATTGGTTTTTGTGCCACCTGAGCATCCTGCTGGCTCCTGTTCAGCCAGTTGTCAACCAGTACTGCCAGGTCCCTCTCTGCCAGGCTGCTCTCCAGCCACTCAAGCTTCTCCCTGACGATCTCTGCTAGATAAACCCACACTTCAGACCCGGGCCTGGCTTAGTCCAAGATGCTTCTGCACTTCATTGCATAGTCCTTGTGATTCACTGCAAAATGGAAGCACTTCTGTGTTTCCTTCAGCAACTCCAGCTCAGGCAAAACTCATGTGGAATTTGAATCAGAGGAGGCTGCATCTGCTGGTGAATTTGAACAGAACATTTTTGGTTCTTTTAGATGAATAAAGCTGGCCTTAATTCGGGCTCAAAAGAGTCAGAGTAAAATGTGAAGTGCAGCAGGGAATATGGTCAAAGCAGAGTAAACATCTGGGTAAAGGTCCTGAAAAGATGCATGTTGGCATGTCTGCACAGGGTACTTACATCTAAATACACATATGCTTCTCCCTCTTTCTCACTGTGTCTCTTTCTTTCTGTCTCTCTATCTACGTGCTCATTCTTACATCTATATATTTATCTTCTGATAATTTGACCACCTTATAATTTTTTTGGAACTTTTTCTCCCCGCTCTTTGGAAATACAGCTGAAACCACAAAAACATAGTCAACATAAAAGCATTAAATGAAAGGCAAAAGCACCTCATTGCACCCAGGCTTTGTCACCTCGAGAAGCTAACAGCCAGTTGCAAGTGTTTCTCAGTTTGGTCAAGATATCCTGGAGGAACCTCAGAGCTTATTAAACTGCTTTGGCTGTGATGGCCACATGGAACTACAGACTGAGCATCTCTCCTGCAGCTGCCTGTCCCTTCTGTCCCTTCTCTTCCCGCTGAGGACTTCTCTGTTTCAGCAGAAATGTGGCTGGTTGGTGCCAGTTGGCTGCATGAAGCAGGACAGGGAGCCTCACAGCATTTTGGGTTGTAAGTGTGAGTCTGTGGAGGAGGGAAAGAGGGTGAGGAAGGCTGACAAATCTTCAGTGAAAGTTCCTCTTCAATTCTTATGTCGATCCACCAGCCAAGGAAGTTTATCTTCTGCATGAGCCACCCCAGAATCCCCTGCAGATGACTGTGAATGCTGTCTCTGTGTTTCGCCATCAATAAAATGAAGACCCAGCCCATTTTGCCTGTCAGGGAAGAGTTCCAAACCGGTGTCATCTGGAAATAAAGGAACTGCACAGAAGATGCATGTAAAAATCCCAGAAAAAGAGGCAAAACGATCACCTATAAAATAAATTATCTGAGAAATGAGATTTTTATTTTTTTTTTTAAATTCTAAAGGATGCACTAAGAGCCCTCAATTGTAGAATATCCATCTCAACATGGTAAATAGATGCGTTAGACACAGAGTGACATATGGGCAGATAAATACAGCCATAACTGGTAGGCAAAGTAAGTGCACGCGACATGTGTCAGTATTGTCTGGTAATTCAGAGCTGTCATAAAACTGTCCCACTTATGATGTTACAGCATTTTTAAGAAACATGAATTTGCAATTTAAACTCTGCTAAATGAAGGCAGGAAGTTACAGGTTACGGAGCCGCATGCAGACGTGGGAACCAAGAGGGTTTTTGTTCAGTTCTGTCTCAGCGGGTACAAACTGTGAGAACACCCTGAACACTACGATGCTGCCAGGGACATGGAGTGTATGGGGGTGATTAGCCTGGAAAGCAAAGACCTTTTTCAGCCTAGTAAATGTTTGGGAAAGATAATCCCAGTTCTGCTAGCAGGAATTTCAGCACAAATCAAAATCCTATCATTAACACTGGGATGTAGTCACTGTCCTGCTAGAGCCTTGAGAAATGGTCTTCACTCTTTTTCTCCTCATTTAAATAACAGAGGCATTTAAAGATAGGACCAAATTTTTCTGTTGTTTTGGACTTGTTGTTGGGGAGCGGTTCTTTGCTGAAGTTTCTTTTGAGAAAGGTTTTTAAAATGTCTTTGGTTCCAGAGCCACACCGCGGAGTTAGTCTGCTGGCTTTATCTCATATACTGTCTCCCTGGGAGTCTGAACTAAATGCATAATTTAAAGAGCCCTTAATCTGCAATGTCATTCCCATTTGGTCGGAGGCAGCCTTCACTTTATGATGTTAACTTTCTCAGCAAAGGGCAATGGCAGTGTTTCTGAGGATGCACTTAGAGGCAACATCTCATGTAAACCGTTTATTCAAGGTGTCCTGACATCCCAGTCTAACGCTGGGTGACAATGGATAACCTTCATCAAGTTCTCCCATGGGAAAGGGGTTTTCATGGCCCTGAAAGTGCTGCACAAAGGCAACAGTAATATACGAAGGGCTGTTGAGGAAGCCTGTGAGATAGAAAGGGGGAATTAGCAGAGACTTAGACCACCTTATATTTCATTCCGCATGTTTTCCATGATGCAGGTTGGCATCGTATCTGCTGTAGGCATCTCTTGTAGCCCATGCTGCGCAGCTTTCACTAGGAGTCGGGTCCCAGCGATATCTGGGATGCACAGGCCATGGACTTGCAGCCTGCTTGCCCTGCCTGAGAGGAGCTGGATCAGTCCTGCAGCCTGCTGCTCTCTCTTATTAACATGCATCGCATGTTGATTTCAGCCCCGAGTTCTTTTTGTAATTTAAGGGGTGCAAACCGACCTTTAAATGGGGAGGGCTGTTTCCTTTTTAATTAAATCTCCAGCCAAGCAATTTTCCTTTCCCATCCTATTGAGTTTTTCATCAATTGTTTTTCTTCCCCTTGTGCTGTAGCAAACCACAAGTGCCTTATTACAGTAACTATCACACTGTTCCTGTGCTCTCTCACCCTGAAGGTTGCTTTTAAAGTACAAACACACTTCCAAAGATACGCAACAAGCTAATACCCCAGGATGTATTAAGGACCATTTTGTTTTACTTTAGCTGCATATTAACAACAAGAGGATAACTCAGAATAAGGTGTATTGAGAAAGCTTTTCCCCAGGATATACGGAGATTCAGAGCAACATTACGTGTGATAGATGCAGTTGTACTCGTTACTCTTTCACAGCCCTTATTCTGATGTGGTGTGTCACCGGATACATCTTCATGGAAACAAGCTTAAGAAATTGTGGCTCTCCTACCCTTCCCGTTTAGCAAAACTAATACAGCACATGCCCACCAAATGGTAGAGGAGAGAAGGATCCTTTCAACGTAGGGTCTACCCCACAACCTTCCAGCTGTGCTGTCCCTGGGCCATACAACAGCTCATTATGTAACAGAAGTGACCAAACTTGTTATGGATGGTTGGGCATGATCTCTAGGATGAGTAGGGTTCGTATCAGTATTACTTCCAGAGCCAGGTAGTAGTGAGCAAGTGGGAGGGCTAGGAGTACTTAATCCCCTATGTGTTTTCTGATGTCTAACAATGTGTGAGCTCAGGCTTTTCCCATAATCATGATCTTTAGGGTCTCTATCCTTTACCCAGCTGACCATGCAGCTCATAGGAACCTAATTGGCTTGTGAGTTGTAGGCTAAAAATCTGCCCTACATCAGGTGTATCTACATCTACATGACAATTCTACTAATGTACATGGAACAGCCAGTTTGGCTCAGGCAAGTCCCAGATTCAAGAATGTTTCTTTCCTGGCTCTGCGACTGCTCTGCTGAGGCAAATCAGAGATATCTTTAAACATCTTTATGTGTCTTGCTCCTACTCCATTGTCACCTAAATCTGTTTAGATTGTAAATCACATTTTGCAAGGAGCTTCTCTGACAATCTGCCTGCATGATGATCAGTTAAATATGGCCATTGTCTGTTGGAGCCTTTACAGGAAGCTTGAGTAGGCGCAGGAGACTGTGTATTTTTGTTATGTAGCATGAGATGCTGGCGCGTTTGGGTGACCATGCACCCTCTATCCCTATGATGCAGGGGTACCTGCAGCTGCTGTCAGGGTCTTGGGAAAGTCAATGTATTGTGCAGAGGAACCTGAACTGAGTCTCAGAGGAGATGATTTTCACCTCGCTGATGCCTGGTTGGAAAACCTCTGCTTTCTTTTGTTTTATCACTTCTTTTGCCCTCTTCCCTTTTTTAATTTTGGCCTTTGGAGGGTGACAGGTCCTGCTTCAGGTCCTGCCTGCCAACTCCCCCATAGTCCCCTCGTGTTGGCAGCCGCTAGATGGGGAGCTCGCCTAATGGGTCCAGCCCTGCTCAGAGCCTGGTCACCATCTGGCAGACAAAATCAGAGGGAGGGGACTCCTCTGCAGCACCAGAGTAGGCCGCCCCATCTTCAAATTGAGGATAAGAACAAGTGATGGAGTCTCTGGCCACAGCTTGAAAGCAACCCGTCAATGTCATCTTGAGTTAAGTACCTGATGCTGGCACTTTGCTGCAGTTCTTGGGGGGATAAGGGCTCTGACAGGGTCATTGTTTCAAGTGGAGTTCAGTCTTTTGTTTGCCATAAACGAAGAAGACAGGAAGTCAGCTGTGAGGTTTAGGAATAATATTTAGATAATTGTGAGATATCTCATCTTAAAGTTCAAACTGATTGAACCTGAGTTGAGTTTTGAGTCAAACTTTGTTTACGGGCCCATCATCTTTGTGGCTGACACTTGCAAAGAGGAAAAGGGCGGGGAGGGTGGGGGGAAGAGTGGAAGAGAATGCACCAGGACTCACGGTTTCTTTCTGACCTTGGCAAGAGGGAAAAAAATCCATACGGAAAACAAAGCAATAAATAATAATAAATAATAACACCAAAAGCGATGCAGACGCTCCGGGAGCCGGAAAATAAAAATAACACTCCATTGTGCCCAACATTCTTAATAACTCAGCGTATGCCTGTCTAATCCCAGCTCCTGCAAACACCAGCAAGGAGGATGCTTGCACCCAACACAGCGTGAGCCCTGCATTTAATCGGTTACTGTAATAAACATATAAAAAAAGATTTTTTTTCCATGAGAGGACAGAGCAGTGGCTACATAAAAGGACATCAAATGACACATCCTCCATCTCCCAGCAAATAAAAAAGCCATCAGCTCATAACAAGGCGGTGATAAAAGGTGCTGAGGCCAGTAAGATTAAGACTTTGTAATAAGGTTCGGGCGCCAAAACTGACAGCCATTTTCTTTTATATTTATCATGTCTTCACATTGGGGTGAGAAGCCAGGAGTCTGTCCCATTGCTGGCTAGAATTTATAGCAGCTCCATTATTAGGAGATTGCACTGAAATGGGGCAGAGGTATGGTTTTCTGAGAACGCTACAATAGCCTCCTACATTATACACTTGACAGGTTTGTCAGCGCTTAGTAACAAGCCTTGTAAAGTACTTTAATATCATTAGCACTATTTTCTTAATGTGTCTGCTCTCCTAGCAGCCTGAAAATGTCATATATCATGGTCTGGAGGAAGGCACACATAGCTATCTCTCTCGTTCTCGCCCTCTCTGTCCCTCTTTCCTTCTTTTTTTTACCTTCCCACTGAAATCTGATTTTATTGCCACACACTTAGTTGATGTTTTAATCAAAATAATGTAGCCATTTTCCTTTATTGATTAACAAGTAAATATGTATAAATATGTAGTTAGGGGTGGGCAACCCTTTTAGAGGATATTGGAAACAACATAATTAATAGCTTCCTCATCTAATTACAGTGCACGTGTTACATCTCCCCATTGTTTTTTCTGGTGATTCTTTTTCTTCTTCCCTGCCCCTCCAACAAGAGAGGTCTGTTGCCAGAATGTCTGTGCATTTCATACAGGGAGGCAGGGGCCATGAGCCGGAGAGCAAAACAAAACAAGCCCAAGCTCCTGGTCACTCTTCTGAAAATATTTGTGGCATTGATGCTGTTTCAACTGACCACACGCCACATCACCCCAAAACTTATCATTCTCGGCAGGTACTGGTGGCTCGAAGCTCGTGTGCTAACCTGAATTTCTTTTAGATGCCCAAGACGTGCGTTCATGCATTTATTTATTTAGAGCATTTCCCCGGACCCGTGGAGATTCGACTTAGCAAGTCAGGGTGTCACAAATCAAGGGTTGCCCTCTGCAGACACGGCTGGAGGTCAAGCTACCTCTAAAGAGGCATATAATGCCTCATGGATATCCACTGTGCTAACGTCAAGAGATGCAAAGTCCACGTTCCTACCGCAACAGTGCAAGGACTGTTTATAATTGTGTTTGAAAATAAACATTTATTAAGTGCCCTGCGAATGCATGACATTATAAGCAAGGCTTGGGTCTCGTATGGGAACAGGATACACTTCTCAAATAGGAGTTGTGTTTATTCCTGACGCTGTAAATATTCTCACGTATGACCTTAATCATAAAAATTCCAGCATTGTAAACAACTTCACTAAATCTATACCAAAAAAATGGGCTCCAGCAAGGAAAACAAATATGTAAATGAGCCTCATCAAAGAGAGTTTTATTATCTTAAGCATGACCTCAGTCAAATGGCTTTATATCTTGGAAGACTGTTAAAGTCAAGTACACAGGCTACTTCCGTACTGATGCTGGGACTTACACACTGGTGCTTCTTAGCCCACATTTAATCCACTCAGTTGTAAGACTTCAAAAATCAAGTATTCTCCAAATGTCCTGTGCTCCTGGTTTTACTGATCCAAAGAAGGAAAGGGCAGGAAAAAACAAAATCACGTTTGTGAGAGAGGAAGGGAAGCTAAGAGCACTGCAGAGACAGCTCCCCACTGGCTCCCCAGACTAACATTCACGTCCTCTGCCACCTTGCACAGCTATCACACACACACACACAGAATCACACAGAACATTAGGGATTGGAAGGGACCTTGAAAGATCATCTAGACCAATCCCCCTGCCACAGCAGGATCAACCTAGACCAAGTCACACAGGAACATATCACAGTGCTCCATGGGGTCACCAGCCCCAGTGTGAGAGATTACACCATGAACCATGTGTTGTGAAAATCAGTAGAACCATACACAAGCTCACCTCTGGAGAATATGAATAACAAGTGCTCTAGGGAGCGAGATGGATAAGGCGAAGAGCAATTCTGTTCTTCCGGTTCCTGACCATGCAAGGATGTAGGATGGATCACTCTTGATTGCTGTGGTGAGAACAGAGAAAAGCTCTGGTACAGCCCAGCTTCGCTTTTTTTGGAAACCATTGCACAGGATGCAAAAGAGCTGCAAAATGCGACTGTATTAGGCTCTTCTCAGTGTCATCTAGTGATAGGACAGGGGGCAATGGGTGTAAGCTGGAACAGAGGAGGTTCCATATAAATATCAGAAGGAACTTCTTCACAGTGAGGGTGATGAAGCGCTGGAACAGGCTGCCCAGGGAGGTTGTGGAGTCTGCTGCTCTGGAGATGTTTAAAACCCACCTGGATATGTTCCTGTGTGACTTGGTCTAGGTGATCCTGCTGTGGCAGGGGGATTGGACTAGACAATCTTTCAAACTCCATTCCAATCCCTAATGATTCCATGATTCTATGATTCTATGGTCTAAGTCATTGTGTTGATGTTAGGTCATGAGCTGGTCCTGATGATCTTAGAGGTCTTTTCCAGCCTCAATAATTGTGTGATTCTGTAAATTCCTCTGAATCTTTATCTTGCAAAATGTTCCAAAGGTCATTAGCACCTACAAGCTGTTTTGCCTCATGACCAAAACTTATCTGCTTTTGCCACACAAAGTTTGGCACTACCTATGTTACGTATTACACACTCAAAGGAGACGCAATAGGCTGAGCAGCAGGCAGATGTGCATAGACATTGTCTCTGGCACATGCCATGTGTTTTATACTACTAGCGATGGGTGGAGAGCCTCCTGGAACCAAAATCCTAGAGCAGTAAGGCTTTTCCTAAGATCTTCATGGGAACTGCATGATCTTTGCGTTTCTCAGTGTTGCATAATGGCAGCGAATACAGAATGACATTCCAAAGAATCAATCACGTGTCTCTCACCGCCAAATAAGCAGGTACAGATTCACATCACTCAGCTTATGTTTTCAGAGAGCTCATATAAATCCAGACTAACGTTCAAAAGTAGTGCCTAGCATCTCTATTTACAGGAGTAAAATGTGAGCCGAGCGCGACGACGGTGTCCTTTTAACTGCTAGCCAGACATGAATGGCTGCTATGTATTTCGTTTGCATCTAAAATGTCCATCACAGCAAGTACCCTGCAGTTGTAATTAGTGAAGATGCAGAATGTTATCGAATATCACAACATTTTGACTGTCAGATTGCTCTAGCCGAGGAAAGTTACTCTGTAAAATGAGAGGCTGATGTTGCAGTTGTATTGACTTTTGTGTCATGTTTGTTTCAGTTTACTAGTCAAAACAACTTTCAGAGCTCTTCCTTGTCCAGAAGGTTCAGGCTGCCTTATGAAAATGAAGCTGTCTTGTTTTCTGCTCCATAAATCATTGTCAAGCTGAGCCAGATAACAGAAACAAGTTCAGATTCCAAAATGATTATTCTTAGAGATGATGTATTAAGTATACAGAATACAACTTGATTTTCATAAGCCGTGTTGACTTTGCAGAACTGAGGCTAGAGGGGAAAAAATTAATGAGTAATTGGAGGTGTGAGAGCCTGCAAAATCCCAGGAGAGAGGGAGCAGAGCGGGTGGGGAGAACTCCCTTTCTGAGGAGCTCTTGAAGCCATTTCAAAGCTGCCATTTTCCCCTCATCTCTGCCCTTGTGCTATTTCACTGTTACAGATAACCCATTTGGAGCATCCTGTGGACCTATTTTACTGCACCCACTAATGTGGTTTTATAACCTTTGGTGGGCTTTGCATCCAGGCTCTGGACTAAGAGTCTTTCAGAGACTATTCCCCTCATGAGACCCAATGAAAGGAGGCAGTGCCACTGGAAATCTCCCTCCCCTGCACTCCTCTGCCTCCTTTAAATCATACCCATTTCTTGATGGCTCTGCAATCCTTCCTTGGCTTTCTGGGCCTCTTTTTGCAATCCAGAGAAAGTACATGAATGATCCCTCTGTAATGGGATTAGGAGAGTCACAACAGAAGTGACATCATGGAGGTAAGGTGAATTCTTGTAGTACAGCTGCATGAAGCAGCTCTGCATTGGAAACCAAGAAGAAGGGTAATAACAGAAATTTTGAGGGGGGAAAAGGGACATTATTTAGCAGAACTTTTTATTTGTGTGGTATTATCATATGATATGAGAGTGGGAAGGAGCTGTGGGTGGTTGATTCGGACTATGAAGCAAGGTCTGTGATTGCCAAGCTCTAGAGAAAATGGGATTTCAGGGAGCAGCCCTTGTGCACTCCAGTGTGAAAGCTGTAAAACCAGTGCAGGTAACCGGGCTTGCTCTCAACCTGCTCAAGTCAAGCTGTCCCTTATCTCTTGTAGCCCCAACAGCAGGTTTGTTTTTATGACCAAATGCAAAGCGATTGGTGATGACCAAATGCAAAACTAGGCACTGCAACACCACAATGCCCATGAGATCCTCGCACACAGTGACTTGACTAAGGCCCCTCGATAATGTCCGGGACAGAAGAGCTGAAACTAAAGTCCAGCACGTAGTGGATGACCAGCCTAGCTCTGAGACAGCCTTCCTTGTCTCGAAACACATGCTCTGTTGCTGGCTGCATCACCTCCCCAGAAGTTCGTCTTGAACACTAAACATCGTAAAAGAAAAAACAAACATAGGAAATTTCAGCTGTGGCTGTGAAAAGAAATCACGCTCAGGGCACCCCTCAAACATGTTTCTTCATTCTTTTAACCAAGAAAAGGAAATTAAAATCAAACAAACCTATGTTTAAGGAATGTGAAGGCTGTGAAACAAACCAACAAAAGCCAGGAAATGTTCAAGTTAAGGCTGTGACACTCTGTCCTTCACTCAAGCTGTTCTGACTTCTTTTTTCTAAACAGAGGGGGTTGAGATCAGCGTGTCACCCTCAGATTTGAATTTCCTGTTGTGAACTGCTCTGTGCCTGTGCCTTATTGATGCTGTGAGGTCTTGCTCATTGCACATCTGAGGGTGAGGCGGGTGCACACAGCCCATTTAAATGCGCCCACATCTCTGTGCGTCACATCGGTGCAGAGCACCGCAACCACCCGAGCTTTTTGCAAGCGCTAAGGTTTGTCTCCCTAACAACAATCAACCCTGAAAGAGTCTGTGTTTTAACGAGCTGGTAGCCACCTTGGAAAGTCATGCTTGTCACCACAGTGCACGCAACAGCCTTTGGAAATGTCATAGCGGCTGTAGTGATAGAGATCAAATCCACCTGCTTCAAACTCACTCAAGCAAGAGGAGGCTCTTCAGTTTAGTCAGCGCCGGGCTCCGGAAACCTGGACACGTCTTTCTGCTCCCACTCAGTAGAGGGCAGCAGTAGGTGGAGCTGAGGGACGTTCAGATGTTCTCAGCAAGTGTCTATCAGGCAGTGACAAAAACAACAGGCACGCAAAAAAATCCCAAGCTAGGCAAGTTGGCAGCCATGTAGATGAGGACATCATGGTTCCCATGCTGCTCAGGAACCATTTGTACCATCACCGCACTCCCACCACATCTGGGATTTCGCGGGTCCCTGGGAGCGCAGCGGGAAGTGGGTGTGTGGATCATATGCTGTTCTTCCTCCGGACACACGAGGGATTGGCGCAAGTCGGAGAGGCAGGATACCAGACGCGATAGACCAAATGTCTGGGCCGCTATTGTGAGAATAACGTCAATTTAATGTTAGTCTATCATCACCTATTTTGAACTAACCTTTGTCACTGGCTCGCTCTGGAGCCTGAGCTCCCTGGCTCTGCAGCAGCCGGCATCGGCTTCCCCCAGAACAGCTTTAGCGCCGTGAACAATAGATTTTAACCTTTGCCACTTTCATTTTTTTTGGGTTTTATTATCAGTCTGTGCTTCCACTACAAACCAAGCGCACAGGGCTTTGAGCTAATTACATTCTGTACATCTGAGCCAACTCTCAGTGCTTCATGCTGACACTCGGATACATCTGGGCCTGATAACAATTACAAATACTCTGGGCATACTTTAAAAAAGAGCTTATGCTACAATGTGAAACAGCATGTTTTACAGTGCTCGTAACGGTCAGATAAATACAATGGCTTCAAATCCCCTTTCAGAGGCTCTAAGAGAAGGGGAAAAAAGTGACTTGCAATAATTCATCTAGATCAGGAACCCATAAGGAAAGAACCCTTCACCTCCTGTCCCTGGGCGAGACACGGCAAAACACTTGGACCTGAGAACCGGCCAAAATGTTTGTCACAAGCCAGGGAAGAGTGATAGTAAAGAGGGGGAGGTGGTGGCAGGTTTCTGGTTCAGTGGCAGCAGATAGCAGGGTCTGGGTTCATACCAGCTAGGAGAGACCCTGAGGGATGATTCAGCCCTTCTGAACATCCTTCTCTCTTTCTTTCTCTCTCTCTCTCTCTCTCTCTGTTGGGTACAGAACAAGCCTGGAGTGATTTGGTTCATAACTTAAGTGCTTTGGGTATCTGAAGTGAAGTGGGATGAACTGGGGCTTGAATTCCCTGCTGTGCAGATGTCTGTAGCAGTGGACATGGGGGATGGCCGCACCTGCCTCCATAGCTCTTCCCTCCTCACCTCCTGCCCCCTCCTGCTCTCCAGCCAGCAAAAAGCACTGCCGACGGCTGTGTCACAATGGAGTCCTGACACTGTGACCCCAGCGAGGATAAAGAAGTATAATCTGCTCTAAACCTGCTCTCTCAGATACCTGTAACTCCTTTTCTTAGTCACGGACACAAAGCAGACGAGAGACGCACATAGGGTGCATTGACTTTTCTTTTGGGTTTCCTCAAACCCATTTTAGCCCAACCTGATGTAGCTCCAGGGAGACCCAGGAACACCACCTCCCCTTAGGAGCCACCGCTACGAGCTGTTAGCAGCAGACCAGGAGCTATCAGAACTATCATAAAGACGTTTCATAGTGTTTCCTCCAAAACCTGAGCAGCAGACGGGATGCCTGAACCCAGCCCTTGCACAGAGCAGAGAGTGAAGAGGCTGGAACAAATTTATCCTCGGAAGAACCAAGACCAATAACCCTGCAAGAAAAAGAAAGAATGATTTGAACTTCTTTAGTGAGCGCCTCAGGGGAGTGATAGAAACCACTCAGGACGCTTTGCCAGTTTGCTTTTCTAAAAGAATTGTTAATGCTGCGGAATGATGGACGGAGAAGAATTAACAGAAAAACAGCTCCCCAAGCCAGGTTTTTTGCATAGGGCTGTAGCAATTGTCAGTCGTGAAGAGCTCCCAAGCAAGCCCTTACGATAACACACAGAGTGTATCAGCCATCATCTGTCTTTTCTCAGCAAACAGTTGTACAGCAATAAAACAGAGCGATGCGGCCGGCTCTAACCTGGCAGATTTCCCCGCACCTAGTGTTTACATCGCTTTAAGTGTGTCTCTGTCACACGGTTAGAAGGCTATTCCGCGCTCTCGGGTTTAATTCTTTGTGAATACCCCTCTCTGTGTGCACGTGAGGCATTTGGCTAATGAATGCTCCATTCGGAGCCATTCCCCTTGCCCAAATGGAAAGTTAAGGGTCCGTGGCTGGGCGGCGTTAGAGGCTGTTGGAAGTCTCCGCTCCCACCTCGGTGGAGTCACGGGAAGTTTCGTGCTTTCAAATATGTCTGTGAAGGCCAAACCCTGCTGTCTGGTAAGTTGTGGGGAGACATTTTTGCCTTTTTTTCTTTACTTTTTTACTAAACAAAAATTAGGCTTTTCTGGAAAGGCTGCTCCCCACGTTCTCGGGGGTTATAAAAATGGGAATAATTTTTATTGGCAATCCACTGGAATAGTGCTGAGACAAATGGAAACTTGAAGATAAGGATCCTCGGAGGTGAAAACATACAGCTGTTGGGAATTGCGAAAGAATCTGGCCAATAAAGGAAGTCACTATTTTTCCAGGCCTGAAGTGAGTTATAGGCTGAGACGGGTGTTGTATATTTATGTAAGGCTGCAGCAGGGAGCTCGAGCGACTGTATATTGCTGAAAGAGCATCATTCGCATTCAACCTGAGACAAAAGGTGGAAATGAAGTAACATCCTGACCAAAGAAGGGCTCACGACAGAATAATAATGGTTCAGAGAGGGGGGTGGCGGCGGTGGCCTGTGGGCACGAGGAAATGGTGGAGGTGCCTTGTCAGCCTTCAAAACCCACACACACACGCACACACGTGGCCTGGCCATGTCCTTGGGAAGGGGGAGTTTATCTCTCACAGAAACCTGTGTGGCTGATGGATGGACGTGGTCGGCTGTGCTCCTACAGCTCAGCTTCAGGCTGGACTTACCAGGACGCGTTTAGTGCCTTGTTGCATCAATAGTGACCCCCATCAAAAGGACACTTGAAGGGTTGAAGCTTTTGGAAGTACTCAATCTTTTTTGGAAAAAAAACCCACTTTTCTCACTCTCTTCCCACATCTTATTTTTGCAGTGTTTTCTTTGAAGCTGGCAGCATTGAAACCAAGTTGTATTTCTCTACAAGAAAGATGAGGAAGGAAAGAAAAGGCAAGAAGAGCCCCTCACCCTATATAAAAATATTGTGCTGTTATTACACGTCCAAACGTAACTCAGCAATGAATAATCAGTATTTTCATGAGTCTATAGGCAGAGAAACTAAGGTGCACAAAGGGTTAAGGGGCTTCCCAAGGTCTGAACACACATTTGGTGGCTCTGACTGAGAAGGAAATTGCATCCTAGTTCAGAGTGCAGCGACACTCCTACAGATGTAGCTGTGACTTTGCACCAAGTCGCACCTTTCCTTTCCAAAACGGTCGAATGTGCCCTTTGCTTTCTCACGTAGCATCCACCACCCTGGGTCAAGCTGGGAACTTTCGTTTGCACAGATTTTGGGGGAGCTAGGCTGACTGTTGAAGTGATCTGAAACACAGACTCCTTTCCCTAAGAACAGAAGGTGGCTTAGAAATCTGAAGCTGAACCGACTTCATAAATGAAGGTTGTTTTTAAGTTTGTGGAATTATGACAGAGCTTGAAAACATGTTTTTATCCAGGGCTGCTTTTAGTGGCAGGAAGAATTACAGCATCTGGCTTGTAGACCAGAACTCCTGTGGCCCAGATGTGGTTCTCTAAATGTTAGGCGTTTAGTTTGGAAACAGCAGGACAACCAAACAACAATGATCACAGACACCTCGTAAGTCCCCATGTCAACTTGGGTGTGACCACAACCTTCCTCTCCTGTGCCAGGAGCCATCTCTGCAGTCACAGAAAAGCTGCATTTTGCCTGCACCGTTTACAAACCTTAGCTGAGGTTGTGGGGTTTTTTTTTGTTGTTAAACAGATAAAACATCAACAGTAACACAGCAACAGATCCATTTAAATCGACAGAACAGACGTTCTCAACGAGAGTTCCAGTGTTGGTCACAGAGTAACAGAATCACAGAACATTAGGGATTAGGAGGGACCTCGAAAGATCATCTAGTTCAGTCCCCCCACCACAGCAGGATCACCTAGACCAAGTCACACAGGAACATATCCAGGTGGGTCTTAAATATCTCCAGTGAATGAGACTCCACAACACCCCTGGGCAGCCTGTTCCAGTGCTCTGTCACTCTCACTGGGAAGAAGTTCCTTCTGATACTTATATGGAACCTCCTATGTTCCAGCTCACACCCATTGCCCCCTGTCCTATCACTAAATGACACTGAGAAGAGCCTGGCTCCATCCTCCTGACACCCACCCCTCACATATTTATAAACCTTACCATGAAGAAGTTCCTTCTCCTCTCTTTTAAATCCAGGAGTGTTGTGGGGAACCCATTCCTCACTCTTGCCCTGAATCTGCGTGCAGGTGGCTTTCTCACACACAGGATAGACAAACTGGATTTGGAGCACTTAGCAAAATACCAAGTGACTCTTTTATTTTTTTTTAATAAGCATCCAGAAGGCTTTGAGCCACTACAAAACAAACAAAACCTGTCGTTCCCAGACAAATCACCAACTTGCTCTGCCCTGTGGAATTTGGACCCAGCTGAAAGCTCCCCACTAAACTAAGAAAAGTACACCTGGGCTTGGAAGAACATCTTCCAAAGCC
Organism: Rhinopomastus cyanomelas; assembly: GCA_013400115.1. Lineage (NCBI taxonomy): Eukaryota > Metazoa > Chordata > Aves > Bucerotiformes > Rhinopomastidae > Rhinopomastus > Rhinopomastus cyanomelas. The sequence goes on from VXBP01009719.1 coordinate 229,163, forward strand.
ATTAAACTTCCGAGTAAGACTATAACAACTGATGTGAAAATGAGAGTGTCTTTTTTTTTCCTATTTTAATTATTCCTAAGTGATACTCATAAAAATATATTGGCTTATAAGAAAACTGCTGGAGAATATAATGGGGATTAAACTGTTAGCTTTCACAGGATTCTAAAGCACTTCTCTGGAAGCACACCTGAACAACTTCAAGGAATGGCTGTTGGCTTAAGTAACTAGCAGAGTTCTCCACTCTGGATTAAAAACCTGTAGGCTGTTCCACAGAGTTCAAAATCACCTGCAGAAACAGCAGCTCTTTCTTCCTAAATCTATAGGAATTTTAAATAACAGAGAAAGCACCCTAAAGGCTGAAATCTATTGTTCCCGACTTCAAATGAAGTTAATGAATCACAGACTTTTCAGATTTATTATTATTTTTTATTATTAATAATAATATTTTACCTAATACTATAAAATATTCGCTGGTATCAATCAAATTCAGAGCTGGCACTTGCAGGTGTGGAATGAACACGCGGAGGCTTTTACGAGGCAAAAATTGATTATTACTGGGGGGTGGGGAGGGGTGGTGGGAAATATCCCAGTGTGTTGTGATTTATCCAATAATGCCTAAACTTAAAAATACCACAGGACACCCCAATGACATGCAGGTAGCCCACATCACCTTCTGGTTAAAATGCCCTTCCATTTAAAGACAGATTTTAACCTTTTCACCTTCGCCGCTTACATTTTTCTTCCGTTTTGTTCAAAGCATTTAGGTAAATTAGGATGAGGTGCCTCCATAAAAATGCAAGGGGATCAGTGAAACTTTCATCTCTAATTTATTCATGAAGGAGAGAGGTCTTTCCTGGTCATGCTGTGCATCATCCTGTCAGAATGACTTTCCTTCTTCTCCAGAAGGGATAAAGGGAGATAGGAAAATCAGGGGTTTGGGCTTTACTACTAATAATCACTAGAAGAGGGAAAACTGTGCACTGTGCACTGCTTTAGTCGGTGGCTGTTGTACTGGAGCTGAATTTAATACCACACATTCCAAGGCCAAGTTTCAATATTAAGGGGGCTGAAGGTACTAATGAGTGAAAACATAAATTATTTATATAACTAGATCGTTTTTTCCATATGAAGTTCACACAAACCTCTAAAGATACCTGCTGGTGGATTCTCCTAGAATCCTAGAGCTTTCTGTCTGGGTGCACTTGGGGAGGGTTTTGCAAGCACGGACCGCACACGCCGCTTGTCTCCATCGGTGAAGACCCTGCCAACTCTCAGCCACACACAGAAACATTCACTTTTGATTTCAGCCCTGGAAATTCACTGCAACTGAGTAAAGTTTGAATACTGATCATCATTAACAAATAAACACAGTGTTAATAGCAGAGAAGGTTTCTAGCTAGCAATCCCCCATCTTTTCCAAAACCTTGGGTTTGATTCCCATCACTTATTGCTGTTACAATAACATCCCATTTTGCATCCTGATCTGTCGGAGGGGCAGAAAAGCTTATAATACAAATGGCCTTTATCCCAGCTGATGAATGAACTCTTCTGTGTTCCCCCAGCTTATAAAAATGATCATCTTTTATACGTGCCTTAAAAAGAAAAGGGTGTGGGCTCGGGAAGCAGAGCAGGATCTGGTGTTAGTCCTCTCAGTCGTCAGGAAATTACAAACTGTACACTTGCGGAGTAAGCAATTTTCACAGTCTGCTGGCACATCCATCTTTTTAATGAGCCTTGTTTATAACCTGACGCCATGTTTCTAGTCACCTACCCTGTTTACATCTTTGGCCCCTTTAATTAAGAGAAGAACCAGTTAAAAGAAAGTAAGAAGAAATATTAATATGATCTGATTAATTCAGCTAGCGGGAGGTTATGGGGTACCAAGGTTATTATAACCTATAAAGGCAACATGAGCAAAGCTGTGTTCATTTGTAATTTTATTAGGCAGAGCAAATTAGTGAGCCCACATGGCAATGACAAAAGACCCCCTTCCTATTCTCTCTTACCCCCCACCGAAAGGGCCAGGCGCCTAAAGTTAGGCTCCATATTAGGCAAATGAGAGCTGATAAATCTCAGCCAACAACTAATGAGAATCTCTGGAGTTGGAGCTGTGCTAATTTGAAAACATTAGCTGAGGTTTCTTTTCCTTTTTCTTGGTGTGCATACAAAGTCCAACTAACCCAACCCCACTCTTGTCATGGGGGTCAGGGGGGTGAAGATGATAAGGCAAGAGTGGGAGAGGAGCCCACAAGGGGTTAAAGGCAAAACGTGGAGTAAACATATGAGGGGGCTAAGAGGAAGTGCTGATACTACGTAAGTCATTAGGAAGAGCAGGTGTCATTGATAATACAAGAAGAGATGTAATTACACATAATTACATGACACTTACACACGAGCCCCTCCCAGCCCCTCAGATAAGAAAATCCAGATATTTTCCTTGCAGGGTTGCCTGGCCGTGTCCATGCAGTAACACTGAAATCACAGCAACACCAAGATCCTCCCAAGGGCTACATCTCTTACGGTGTACTTCTCCAAACACAGGTAAAGCTGCTGATAATGCAGATGGATCCCAGCCTTGTAGCAACCAATGAAACTCACTGTCAGATAAAGTGATTACAACATCACAGCCTCGCTGGTCCAGCCTAAAAAGTACTAGATGGTAGATACTTGATGGTAGATAGTGAATAAAACCCAAAAAAGCTTTCCAGCTTCTCCGGAGGAAGGCCTGACCTAACAGAATGCTTTTGTCCCGATGGCTGTGGTGCCAAGGCAAAGTTCACAGCACTTCTCTTTTAGGATTGATAGTAGGAAAATTTTTTCACAGTAAGGGTGGTCAAGCACTGGGATTGGCTTCCCAGAGAAGCATCCCTTGGCTTCCCTGGGAGTTGGTTGAGTCGCCATCCCTGGATGTGTTTAAGCATTGTTTAGATGAGATGTTGAAGGATCTGGTTTAGGGGTGCAATTGTAAGGTGGGGTAGATGGTTGGACTCAGTGATCCCAGGGGTCTTTTCCAACCAGAGCGATTCTGTGATTCTCAGCAGTTCAGTCCAGAAGTAACTGCTGCTTCACACATCACTGCTATCTCTGAACATGCAGGTGAAGGACTTCAAAATGAGGAAAAGCAAGAACAAGCTTTCTATTGCAATCACATTCTTGTTTGTTTATTTGCACGCCTTCACCAAAATCTTCAGTGGAAATCCATCAAATTGATGGATCTGCAGAATCACAGAACATTAGGGATTGGAAGGGACCTCGAAAGATCATCTAGTACATTGCTGCTGCAGAAAATCTGGCTGAAAAGAAGGCTGAAATCACGTAACTCCTGAGTCTGACCTATCAGACAAATGTCGTGGACGGTGCCTTCAGCGACTTAACCATGCCTGCACACCTACTGCTGCATCTTTGCTACCTGTATGGTTGCATTCTCCTGATATTCCCAAATGCCACTTTTTATCAAAGACTCTCACCCAGCTGTAAGCCAACTGTGTGAGCAGATGGGCTGCAGACCACAGGAACTTTCTGCTTGGTGTGTAGCATGAAAAGCAGATTAAACAGCCAAGGTCCGCGATAGAAGTAAGAGAACTACAACAGCCTCAGAGGGGGTATTGAAGAGAGATGCAAAAAAAGAAAAGCTCTGAAATACATAAAAACTGCCAAAGAATTACCTCAGAAAAGGTTGTGGCTTTTAAGGCAGAGACCATCTTACTAAAAAATCAATTTTAAGAACATTATATTTCACACTCCATTGTTACCTCAGTTTATGTAGCAAGCCTAATAATACTGAAAACTATTTTAACGTGTGTCTAAATCATCCAGACCTCATTATTTCCCCCCACCTAATCCCCAGGCGATTTCATTAACACCCCAGTTCCTGCAGCCCAGGAGAAATACCAGTGGTGGGGCATCACCAGAGTGAAGAGTCGCACAGCACTGTGGTCCCTGTCTGCTGCCTGTGCAGTCAAGTTGCTCTTTTCACTCCTGTGACAAACCTCATTGACTCTGTTAGTCTCAATTTTATTTAAATGTATTGAAGTAAAGAAATCCATTATGAGACCATAGCTGCTGATAGGGACGTTCTTAGGTCAGTTTAGTTTAGTTAGATTTACTCTTCTTTTTCTTTCACATATGACCTTGAATTTTGAGAGCTGGTACCTCCAAGACTTCTGCTAAGCCATGGGCCATGGCTTTAAGATACAACTAAGGATAGGAAAACTCCTGGTGATTGACATGTTCAAATCTCTCTTTCACAGCAGTGCCTGTAAATCCAAAGACCTCAAGAATTCAAAGACATCCCCAGAGGCGTTTAAGAAAAGACTGGATGTGGCACTTAGTGCCGTGGTCTAGGTGATTGTGGTGATGCTAGGTCATAGGCTGGGTTTTATGATCTTAGAGGTCTTTCCCAGCCCAAATAACTCTGTGATGCCATGTGTCGCTCGGTTTACACACTTCTTTACACCCTTTAGCAAGCATTGCTCTGTGTTTTCAGTTACTTATGTTACTGGTGTGTCGTTTTCTCCCAGTGATTCCCTGCTATGAACCCCAGACCTTGTTTGGGTCTTGCGAGATGATATCAAAACTCCACTGCTTAACACCAAATCCAGAACCCGTATGTGGAAAAGCAGCCTTGCTCTGAATCCCATCTTTCTCGAGATAAAGTTTTAAAACCATTAAGTTCATTTTTTATTGTCTTCCCTTTCCCCACGCCGCCAGAATCTGAGTTAAGACTAGAAAACACCAACATCCCACAAAGAGGAATATTGTTTAAACCCATCTGACACCACGGTGTTGGGCCCCATCCCATCCTACCACAAGCTGGGACACACACTTCAAAACACAGACGAAAATTACTTCTTGGGGTATCTTCAAGTCCAATTTGGCACTTGCAAGATAAAAGACAGGACTTTTTAAAGGAGTCTCAGCAATTGCAAGCTCCAGATCTGAACAGCTTTCACTGGACTAAGCCTTTCAGACAGGGATGCCAGCTGTCATCCCCAATGCAAACCAACCCTCTAGTAGTGCAAACCCCCCATCCACTTCTTCTCACTTGCTTCCCTTCTTTCTCTTGAGACTAAAAGAGACTAAAAGCACACGATGGCCAAGCTGGACTGTGCTGGTCTTCTGGGCTGTACTTTCAGTGCAGTAAGGGCACCTTTGGGTTGTTATATCTTTGGCCAATTCTAGGTCTTCTGATGGTTTGTAGGTTACCTTTCCTCAATGACACTTTTTTTCCCCCCAAGAAGAAGACACTCCATTTTCCACGGTTCCTTTTTTCAACTATCAGGGATAAAGAAGATGTCAGAGTGCCTCAAAATCAGCCTGAAACTAAGGAATGGAAGCACAGGATGAAAATCCAAGAAGGCTGCTGAACACCTCTCAAAGAGAAATTATTCCTCTCTCATTCTTCTCCCCTAAGTCTCAAAGTAGACTGATGAAAAATCATCTGAACTGCGTGAAAACCCCTATGATGTGTGAACTTTCATATGGAAATAGGTTTGTGGCTATTCATTACCTGCTTATATTTGCAGGGTTAAAAAGTTTAATTGATCGTTCAATAAATTATCACTTTACAGATCAGGTTAGGCTCTTAAATAAACCACGAATCACCATGTTAACATGCAGGTATAAATGAGTCTTTCTCAATAGGATAAACACTGTCCCCCATGTACGGTAGGTGTGGCAATTAGATTATTGATTTTAGGTAAATGTCTTGTTAATTATGCAGGAGGCTTCACTACTCCTGTTAATTAACTTACTGCTCCTTTGAATCAATACACAGTGGCCTCAGGAGAAAAAGCTTTCGCCCCGTGGTCTTTGGGGCAAAAGGGAAAAGTTTTCTTCATCTCCTTTCCTCCTCTTTTTCCTGAAATAGCTCCACAACTTCTCAGTTCCACATGGAAAAAACACCAGCTAAATTGAGAGGATAGTGTGAAGGGATCACCAGATACTTCAGCCAGTGAAAATGAAGTTCAGACCTTTGCTCAATGGAAGCACTGAACTCCAAATCAGAGAATAACAGAATCACAGAAATTATGGACTGGAAGGGACCTTGAAAGATCATCTAGTCCAATCCCCCTGACACAGCAGGATCACCTAGACCAAGTCACACAGGAACACATCCAAACAGGTTTTATATGTCTCCAGAAAAGGGGACTCCACAACTCCCCTGGGCAGCCCCTTCCAGTGCTCTGCCACCCTCACTGGGAAGAAGTTCTCATATTTATATGGAACCTCCTATATTCCACCTTACACCCACTTGTGCTATCACTAGAGGACATTGAGAAGAGCCTGGCTCCATCCTCCTGACACCCACCCTTCACATATGTATGGACATTTATGAGGTCATCTCTCCTCTTCTCCAAGCTAGAGAACAAGATCCCTCACCCTCTCCTCATAAGGGAGGTGTTCTACTTCCTTCATCATCCTTGTTGCTCTACGCTGGACTCCCTCCAGCAGCTCCATGTCCTTCTTGAACTTACACCACCACCCCTGGAACTGGCTACAATTTCAAAAATTATACGTTTAAACCCCTTCTGCAGTCCAAACCTCACTGTCCTCACTGTATCTGAAGCAGTTAGCACAGACTTGGGTTGAGTTACAGGCCACTCTCATGAAGGACATTTAAATTCATCCAGGTCTAATTTGATAGACTTAGGAAAGAGAGATTTTTCCTTTCTTGTTGCCATTGTTTGTTTTCAATGAACCATTTTGTTCCTGTGTTATCTAACACATCTTATGCCACTAGATCCTGTACTGAACTTGCCCAGAATTCTTCAAGTTGACATTTCTGAGCTCCCCAGATACACAAGTTGTGTCCAGACCAACACTCAGGATTGAAATGATGACTGGGGGGACTAAATGTCTCATGATCACCGCCCAAATTGGTAGCAAAGCTCCCTGGAAGCAAGTGGATCTGGGTGCCTGGGCAAATGGTCAGGAATATCCTTCTCATCTGCAGCAAACAGAACAAACTGCAACCAGTTTCCTACTTGCTCTTTGGTTGTTTTCATATTTTCTCCATTTCTTTCAGTGATTCTGCAGTTCAAATCCTGTCGGGGTTGGTTTTTTTCTGGTATGTTATGTTGGCACTTTCTTCTGTGAAGTGTAGAGATGAATGATTAGGTCCACAACCCTGAAGATCCTTAAGCACAACTTTATTCATATCAGCAGGCTCGATGCAGTCAGCGGAGCTTTTCCACGGGCAAAGTTCCTCGCATGCCTTGAGTGCTTGCAGGATCAGGACCTTCATCTTGTGCTTTATGCTGTTCGTTGACCTTGGTCATGTACACGTTTATTACCGGTACGAACAGTACAAGGTAGAGTGAGTGACATTCCTGACGCAGGGAGAGGTTTAACAGGGGGAAAACAGAAATGCGAGTGGTTTTGTGAAGCATTCTGAAAATGAACCGAAGGAAAACAAACCCTTGGTGAAAGTTTGAGCCTGGCTTGCCTTGATGTTTACATGAAGCCTGTTACACATAATTTTCTGAAGCTGTTTTCAATCATGCAAATGATTTTTTCCTTTGCAATATGCTAATGCAATCTGATTTATTTCAGTTGTAAAAGTTAATTACAATGTGTTTGTGAGTCCCTAAAGATGATGTATTAAATGTTTATAACCAGGATTATTAAAATGTCCTGTCTCGATTACAGTGCTTCTCTTTCAAACACTAGAACTAATTGTAGCCTTAAATCACAACAACCTCACCGTTAAAATTAACACAAGGGCAACATTGCATAATTTTAATTAATTTTAATTTGGCCAAAGCAAATTAATTTCTTTTTCTAGAAGGACAGCTAAACTCTTTCGCAGCCCGCTTCCGTCAGGCATTGAGTTCACAAACTTCTCTCTGTTTTCATCATCTCTATCCCTTTAATGATTCCACGGCTGCATGTTTACACTTTAAAATGCTCTTTGATTTCCTGTGCTCTTTCAATTTTTATTGAAATGACTGTGTTCATGTCTGAAGTCCTTGTTACTGTTCACCCAGAAAGAGAATGAAACAACAGTGCAGTGCCCAGTATTTCACCGGTTGCACATAGCACTGAATCACTCTCTTAAAAAAGGTATCTCAGAACCCCTTGAAATTCTTGGACCTTCAGTTTTTCTCTCCTGAATGCCCCTGGAATCACTGAATTACAGAACTTTAAGGATTGGAAGGGACCTTGAAAGATCATCTAGTCCAATGTCCCCTGCCATAGAAGGATGACTTAGATCAAATCCCACAGGAACATATCCAGGCAGGTTTTAAACATCTCCAGAGAAGGAGACTCCACAACCCCCCTGGGCAACTCCTTCCAGTCCTCTGTCAAGCTCACTGTGAAGAAGTTCCTTCTCATATTGATGTGGAACCTCCTCTGTTCCAGCTCACATCCATTGCCCATTGTCCTGTCATTGGGTGCCACTGAGCAGAGCCTGGCTCCATCCTCCTGACACCCAGACTTTCCATATTTATTATTCATCTATTTATTTCCATATTTATTATTCACGAGGTCACCCCTCAATCTCCTTTTTTCCAAGCTTGAGAGACCCAGCTCCCTCAGCCTTTCCTCATCAGGGAGATGTTCCGCCCCCTTGGTCATCTTCAGTTGGCTTAGGCCACCTTGCCTATGAAAACTTCGTGCTGTGTGGTGTCACAGCTGGTTGTTGGAAAACCACAGTAAAGAGCTTTGACGTGAGTTTAGGATTAAAAAAGAGAAAACTAGGACGTTCAATTTCTCCTCATTTCTAGTGTAGCTGCTTGTTTACACTCGCCCTAAACTATCAAACTCACGCCTAGAGGTCGTCCTGCTGCAGCGTTTCAAATCTCCCCTTTTCCCTTATGAAAGACCAAATTCCTATAGTGGCAAGTGTGGGATTTGGCTGTACACAAGTGATTTGTTGCCAGGGAAAGACAGCAAAGTTTCAGTTCAGGGAGTTTCCAGTGCTTTTTTTCCAGAGGGAGCTGTGGTTTGCCTCTCCCACCCACGGAGGCAGCTGTGGGAGTGAGAGATGGGTAGAGAAGGGCTTGCCCTTCCTTACGCGCTGGGCGCTGGAACAAGAATAAGCTCATCACCTTGCCTGAATAGATTCACTTGTCTCTGCGCAGCACTATGCAAAGAGCACATGGGTGTGTTTTTTCATGTCAGACAAGAACTTCATTGATACCAGGATGACCACACCGAGACAAACCAAGAGTCAATCTAGACCAGATTCCCATCTCAAACTGTGGCAAGAGCAGCTGCTGAGCCAGAAGTATAAAAATAGGTCGAGCATATCACACCACCCATCCGTGTCTCATGAACTCCAAGCGTTACTGAGACGTTTTCCATTCGTGATTATATCAGCGTTCCTTAGATCCGTGAAAACATCCGCCCATAAGAGGTCCCTCAGCTCAGCTCTGTGTTGATTATCAAAGACTGTTCAGTGTAGTTTATGCCTTTTTGTCCAAATGATTCACAGAAAATCTACAATGTAGATAAGGTTGGTTATTTAGCTTCTATGTCTGGACAAGATGAGGCAGAACAAGCCTGAGTACCCGACATCATCTTCATGCAAACACACCATGCCAAAAGGGTCAGTTGCTTAGTCACAGAACCACTAGGGATTGGAAGGGACCTCAAAAGATCATCTAGTCCAATCCCCCCGACTCTATGACTTTTTCTGTTCCTCAGCTGCATGTGTGAAAATCAGCCTTCTGCAGCAGAGCAGCAGTTTCTCAGTTGCATTGGTCACATCTTAGCTCTGAGGAACACGTTACCTCCAGTCATCTCTTCTCACTTGAAGTCTGTGTCCATTTGCCCTCCTAATTCCCCTCAACCTTCACGCTCCGATCTTCCTGGAAAAGAAAACCAGCAAGAAGATGCAGCAGCATTTGGTTCAGATTTCCAGTGAGTGGAAATATAAATCTTACCATGGCCAAGTGTGTCAAATAGAAAAAACTGCTGTGTTTAAGCACTGTCGGTCTGCAGCCTGCCATCTTCATCCTTCTAGGGGACAAATGGCTGCTGTAGCCTCACAATTTAGAGAGGGAGAGAAATACAAGACAAGCTGATCTATCTTCTCAGTGGATCATCTCCTCACTATTGTGAAGGAGGACATTTGTTTTAGGTTTGATTTACATGATACTGTCTATCTTTAGCATCCTGCTGACTTCTAAGGAGATTTGTCAACATAGACATTAGGTCCTCAAATAAAGCCAGACAGTGGTTGGGTAGGCACTTGCTGCATGGAAGTTCTTCTTCCCCTCTACTATGGAGTCTCCTTCTCTGGAGATGTTTAAAACCCACCTGGATATGTTGCTGTGCAACTTGATCTAGGGGATCCTGCTGTTGCAGGGGGATTGGACTAGATGATCTTTCAAGGTCCCTTCCAATCCCTAATGTTTCTATGATTGTATAAGTTGTAAGGACAGAGGTTAAAGACCGGACTGTACAGCACAGCCTGAAGAAAAAGCATATGAGGTTTTTGAGGGCTGCAAGTTCATATGGTCAGATTCTGGGTGAAGATGACACCAACAGGAAAATCCCAGAATCACCTCAAGCATTTCATGATTCTCTTGTTGTGGTGATACCTGCTGCTGACTTGGTAGGAAATAGCCTTTCAATTAATTTTCTTCCATGCTTTCCATCAGTAGACTGCAGATGAGGCATGGACGGAATGAACTGAAGACTCAGATCACAGAGCTAATTCTCTTTTCTTGGATAAAAGATCAACCCAAGAACCTCAAGAACAGATTTTCAGAGTTGCTGAACAGCTACAGATATCAGGAGTAGGTGCTCAGCAGCTCTTAAAACAGGACATTGTTGTCTGGAGACTGTTCCAGCCTGCAGGCTATCTGTCTCAGTGTAACAAACATGGGGGATTTTTGCTGGAAAGGCAAGAATTTGAGGGAAAGTGGTGACTGAATTGTCTTCATTCATCATTTACAGCTGAGGGTAAGGCTGCACAGTAAAATATGAGGCCCTTTGCTCACAGCCCAAGCTGGCTGGACACTTGTTAGAGCCCATAAAATACACTGAAAGTTGATATGGATTTGTCTCACCAGACTTGATAGCGAGAGCTCTCTCTGCACTGTATTCACGTGTCCTACTGAAAGCAACATCAGGCTGCCCTCAGCAATGCAGAATGACACGTGTCCCCACCCGAACAACTTTTCACCTACTTGTTGTACTCCTGTCACCCACAGTGTTGATGACTGAAAGGCAGCACCAAAGTAAGAAGCATAAACAGGGATTCTTTAATTGTAATGAATGGCACATTAACCTCAGCATGCATCTGTCTTGGCTTTTCAAAGTGGCACATGTGCAGGGCTGTGCTGGAGCTAACGCCCTGGGCATTTCAGTTGTTCACTTAAGATCTGGGTTTGCCTTGCTGACCAAAATGGCCCCCATCCAGCTAACTTCAGTCACGGTGGGACAGATCTGTGTCCAGCAATGCAGAAGTATTGATCTAGGGGATCCTGCTGCGGCGAGGGGATTGGACTAGATGATCTTTCGAGGTCCCCTCCAATCCCTAATGATCTGTGATTCTGTGAAATATTCATGGTAAATAAATTTGCTCATCTGCTGACTGTCCTCTTCCTTATTCTGGGGATAAATAAACTTTCCAGCTCCCAAGAAATGGGATTAGGCATTTATTGCTGGTGTTAGATGCACATACAAGAGGCCAGATTCTCTGTAAGTCATCAAAGCTCTGCTGAAGTCCATGAAGCGATGCCAATCGTTACCAGCTGAGACCCTGGCTAACGCGCTGCGAGAAACCACAAATATATTGCTTTCCATGAAATAGAAAGCACAAATGTTATATTGTGATGGGAACGGTTTCATAAAGCATGTAGCTATTAATGGACTGTAGCTATCATCAAAATGTTGTTGCTGCTTAAAATACACAGGGAGGCAACCAGTTGATGAAAAAACCCTGATGGTACCTGCTGTGCTGCTTTGCCAGGTGCCAAAGGCAGAGTGATAAACATTGCCATCTGTGAGAACTGCAGACCTGTCCTCAAACCAGGGAGGACTGGATATACTTTGATTGTCTTCCAAGCTTGAGCATCCCTCCCCACACCCTGGCTTTGAGTATAGTTTGCCATTGTCAGACCCACACGAAAGTGAGTTATGGTGTGACTACGTGGAGTAAAACTGAGGGTCACAGAATCTAAGGACATGAGGCAGTGGAAGGGACCTCAAAAGCTTATCTAGTCCAGTCCCTCTGCCAGAGTTTTCACACCCCTGTGGAATGCTGACAAAGAGAGACAGAAAAAAACCCCCATCTTGCCATCTGGGATTCACTAAACTCTTAACAACACTGGAAAGTCCCATGGTGTTTTCACAAATCTGATCTCACAGCCACCAGAACAGCCCAAATGTCCTGTGGTGAGTCCTTCGACTGAGCCGCTGTTTGTTTGGTTTTTAATTTGGTGCCCAAATGACTGTAAGATTTCCTGAATATTCCAGCTGCATTCACACCCCCGAAGTTGGTTTGATTCTGCACTTGGTCTGAGCTAGCTGAGGTTTCCCTCTTCCTACGCATGCATCAGCTGTGTGACTTTTATATGCAAATCCCCTTAACATGGTGCTTTGGCAGACCTGGGATTTAACTTGGAGTCTCAGCCTTCATTTGAGCAATTCACTTGGACCAGCATTTTGACTTCTGGTTAGCTGGCCATTCGTCTGCTCCTCTTTACAGCATCATTAACCTAGAGGGGAAGGGCAAGTTTGAATAACAGAGGCAACTTGTGTGACTTGATCTGGGGTGCCCTGCTGTGACAGAGGGTTGGACTGGATGATCTTTCATGGTCCCTTCCAATCCCTAATGTTCTACGATTCTGTGGTTCTGTGAGTTATGGGTGTGAGCTGGAAAACGGGAGGTTCCATATAAATCAGGGGGAACTTCTTCATAGTGAGGGTGACAAAGCCCTGGAACAGGCTGCCCAGGGGGGTTGTGGACTCTCCTTCTCTGGAGACGTTTAAAACCCGCCTGGACTTGGTCTAGATGATCCTGCTGTGGCAGGGGCATCTTTCGAGGTCCTTTCCAATCCCTGGTGTTCTGTGATTCTGTGATACTGTAGCAGAAGTCAATGCAATATAATGGCACCAGTCTCCACCTACAGACAGACAGACTTGACTCAGCCAAAAAGATGGCTCAGACCCAAAACTTTGCAGTTGTCTAACAGTTTATTTTGCCACAACCTGGGATCTTTTCTCTGTGATGCCAAATACTCTGAAGCCAGTGATGAGCCGGGTGTGTATCTCCCCATTTTTCCTCACTGATCCTGACCAGAAGTAAGCAAGGCTTGAAAAAGTAAATTGTGCCCTTGCTGCTTTTATCTCTAGGCTTGCACTGAGTGAGCAGCAGCGGAGCTTTAGTCCGTACATCAATGCACCTCACCCACCAGTGTTCATCATTACTGTTTTAATGAAGGGAAGACTGAGGCAGGTAAGCAGACTGGCTTGGCTTACATTAAGAAATATTCTAAATTAAGCAGAGGATGGGTTAGAGGAAAAGACATGATCTCCTGAAAAAAACCAACCAAACAACAACAACAAAAAAGGTCTTTTATTTCCTATGCCTATTTATGTTTTGTTTCCTTGTTGGTTGTAAATTACTGCGTGAATGTGCACTTCCTAATGGTGGCTGCAGACAGCAAAGGGAAATTCCATACAGGCAGGGGAAGAAAATGCAATTAATTTGACTATCTTTCTGGCACAAATTAATCAAAAGCAAGGCCTACAGTTCATTAGAATCTCTGCTTTCGTGTTTTCATCTCCCTGTAAGTATCTAGGTTATGTGTGGATCAGAATGGAAAGCACAGGTTTTAAAGTAGCTCCAGAGCTGGACACACTGTCGAACCACAGGGCTCAGGACCAAACCCACTCAGGGTAAATCCACAGAAGCTTGCACTAACAGTTGACAGACCCCGTGTTTCCTTAGGAGCCAAACCTCAGAGCCTTTTTTTCCCCAGCTGCTGTCTTAGTCTGGTGTTAACTTCTGCCTGGAAAAGAGATCCAGAAATGGTATGTGCTGGGGTGTCATCAGCAGAGAAAATTCTGTTGCTTATAGGGATTTTGAGACAGCTTGTACTTCTGGCCTGATTTCTTGAAAGCAAAAGAGTTCTTAGAAGAATCTGCGTTGCCTCTGAAAGAAAACTGCATTAAAAAAACAAAGAGAGAGAGAAAAACCAAAGAAGAGAGATCCCTGAGCAGGGAGGCTCCACGGTCTCTCAGAATCTGCTTTGGGGTCCTCCTCTCCATGTTCAGAGTTGGATTTCATCAAAACTAGATGCCAACTTCACCCAGCCCTTCCAAATCCTCACTTTGCCTTTGAGCATAAGGTCCATCCCCAGCAGCTTTCTGCTGGATTTCCTTTTGATCACAGAATGGTTTCTTCCTCCATTCCATGGGCAATGAACCCTTCAACATTTACCCCCATGGCGGCAACAGCTTCATTTATCTTCATCTTTGAAAGCAACTCTATAATTATATCTTGCATTGTTCTCCGCGAGCCGCTCGCCAGTCAAGAGAAATATGTAATCAGTCGCCTTCCTCTCTAGGCAAAGGTACGTGTGACCAGTGAGACCTTTCCAGAGTAGGACTGTGAAAGGAGTTAGATGCTAGATAAGGACTATTCTCCGAAAGAGAGATATATGCAAAAAGGAGAAGATAGACATCTTGCCAGAGAGTAGCATTGCTAGATAAACACTTCTGGTTATAGATTCGTTCAGATCACGTATCTGCTTTCCTGTGTTCCTTTGATTATTACGGCTTGCCACTGACACTAAAATTGGAATTTGTGGCTGACCCCCATTCCCTGTTGGCAAATGACCCTGAAAGGGTTATCAGGGCCTTGTACCCGGTTTTTTCCTCTTCCCTTGCCTTTAATTGTACTGGTAATCTCATGCAGCCTGTGAATTGTGAGAAGAGAAGGAGGGGGGAAAATGCAGAAGAAGTTGGGTTGAAAACCATGGAATTATGTCATGAGAGTAAAGTTTCTCATAGGAAAGTGTCTGTCTCAACTATGCAGGATGGGGCAGAGGGTGGGGAGGAGGAGGGAATTCTTCAAGAAGCTCAGAAACAAATAGACCTCTCCTCTTGTCTCTCACGTTTTGCAGAGTAAATGCTTGGCATTAAAGAAGCCATGGGCTCCCTTGTCAGGATGAATCATCCCCTTGGAATCCACACAGAGCATAGGATGAAGAGGCGGTATATTGCAAAATGCCAAATGCATGTGCTGGACTCACAGCTTCCAGCACAGCCCTGCACACTCAGCCTCACTCGCTCCGTTCCCATCTCTGGTTTGTGTCTTGTCACCTAAAGCATAAACAAAGACGAGGAGCTCGCAGAGAGAAATGAGGGGGTGGTGGAATGGGGTGGAGAGAGGATGAAGTGAGGTTTCCAACGAGACCCAGCTCTTCCTTTCACTGCCCACAAGAATGAGAACATTCCTCTTGCACAGCCTGCTTCGTGGACCCCATCCACATCCCTCCTTCATAACAGAAACAGGCTGCTGTAAGAGGGCATCCCTGGAATGCTCTTGGGTATTTTTCCCAGCATCATACATTTGGGGTTGAGTTTTATTGCTCTGGCAATATTCTCAGAACAAGATGGCACTTGCAGAACACATGGAAAGATGACGACAGCCTCACAATGACTGCAGCTTGTGGCAGCTACCAAGATACTAGAACGACACGGCCCACAGGTAACGTAGAGCATAAGGTACCTCACGTCAGTGCTGAGCTGCAACAGCATCTAAGTGAGAGAAACTCTTCCCAAGGGCTGTGTTTATTTATGAGACAGAATTTCCTGTGAAGTACAGAATAATGGTATTAATGACTGGGAACTGCAGATGAAGTATAATAGATGTGAAAAGCTTTTGAAGCACTCCCTCTTCAAACTCTAAACTCACACTCCATGGCATGTCCCCTCTTTCTGAGCACCTTAACACCAGATTGCCTTGCTGACATCAATGTGCCGAAGGTAATGCAGCAGGATGCTGTGGTACTCCAGGGAAGCTCTAGAAAAGGGTTCGTTTCCACGGTTCCCACTGTTCTAATAAATACAACTACTTGTTTCCCACCACCTCCTCTTTCCCACATCCCTCTGACAGTTGGCAATAATAGAGTTGCTGAATTCATATGGAAAGAAGGAAATGAAATATTAAAATAACAAGACAAAGATAAGATTTGCATTTGTACTTATACCACGGGCTTTTAAAAGAGTTTCCCCTATTAATATTAGATTTTGACAGCGGGAGGCCAAGTTTCAAGCGCTGACCATCATCCTGCTGTCATTAGTAGCGTGTCTCTGAGCTAACTGATCACTCAGCTGTAACAGCTTAATTCACATTGGGCAGATACACACAGCCCCATCTCTGTCAAACTAACCAGGCTGCACGACGCGGAATTTATGCCAGATTTACACTGGATGTGTCTAGACGGACAATATCTGATCTGGCTTAAAGTTAGTGTGGCATGAACAGACAGTATCTGTGCTGGCAAAAAGCCTGGCAGGACAGAGTTAAGCTGTGACATCTTTTTTAAGAAACTGGAGTCAGTGAGGAAAAATTTATGTAAGAGCAGAATTTCATACTATCTAGCCATTTTTACTGGTACGAGGGGTCCTGATGCTGGATTTTCTGAGTCACTGAAATGCAGCTGTAGCCTTTGTTTACACCCATGCTGTGAGCTCTACATCTTCCTCATATTCAATTCGGCTTTAGCGATGTTCTGAAATCAAGTTTAGAGCTCAAGGAGTTCATCCAAGGATGCATCACAACTAAATGAAGCTGAAACAGAAGACAAACCCAAGCAGTCTGAGTACCAAAGTGCTAAAAGTATTGACCATGTTTGGCCCTGGAGTTAATGTTCTCACTGATTCTACCAGTCTTCTTGGAAACAGAACTTCTGTGTGTCTGCTGCCAGTTGGTTTATAGCCCCTGTGAAACATCTTTGGCTTTTTTGACAGTCAGAGACCCTTCCTTCCAAATGTTGCCCTAAAGTGACATGTCTGTTAGTTGCCCACATCAAGGGGAACAACCACATAAACTACTTTGTGCCCCCGTGGCACGTTTGCAGACAGTTTGCTGTGTGAACTCTGCTTTCCATAGGTACTTTGGGGAGCCTGGCACAGCTGCCACACGCAGAAGGGTCTGGATTCACATCTCAGCCCCAAAAAATGTGCAAGATATACTCTGAACGAGTCCAGCCACCGGATGGGAGGACTCAACTAATTGGTGGACTTGGCTCAAGTACTTGGCTACCAGCTGCCTGATACAGCAGCCTCCAGCCCCAGGGAGCCAAAAGTTCCACCCAGAATCCAAGCTGGGTCTCCTTAGTGGTAGAGCAGAGCAACAACCTCTGGTACCACAGAGCTCAGGCCGTTTAAAAATAATTATGAATGTTAAAATATTTTTTTGAAGTATAAATCCTTTTCCCAAAATGTAATCTGCATTTTTAAAAAAGCAGAAAAGAAGAGAATGAAAGCATGTGGTA
This sequence comes from Rhinopomastus cyanomelas, assembly GCA_013400115.1. Taxonomy (NCBI): domain Eukaryota; kingdom Metazoa; phylum Chordata; class Aves; order Bucerotiformes; family Rhinopomastidae; genus Rhinopomastus; species Rhinopomastus cyanomelas. The sequence goes on from VXBP01009719.1 coordinate 246,628, forward strand.
TCAATCATATTTTACAATACTTGTAACTGCAGTTCGGAAACATGTGTTTCCTAACTGCTCATTCAGCAGTATCTGTGTGATTTTTTTTAAGTGAAAAAACAACCCTCTAAACAAAGCACTTTAGCTAACTGGCCCTGCATGGTCTTGTACTTAGCTGAAACGAACCGTTTTATTTGGGCGTAAGCTGAACAGAACCAGTGCTTGCCGTTGCTCTGCCACTATTCCAGAAACCTTCTTTCAACTTTAAATGAGGTTTGGGAAGAAAGGAAGAAAAATCCCCTTCCTTCAAGTGTCACTGCAATCGCAAACAGGGTGCTTCTCGTTCGTGCTGCTGCCAAAACACTTGGTGCAGCAGAGGATCTGCCTTAATGGAACATCAGAACAGGTTCCCTGCCTCAGTGGTGGCTTCCAAAAAAGCACAGAATCTGCCTCAATCGTTCAGTTGACTGATGCTGAGAAGGAAAGTGCTTTATCTTGATCTCTTGTGGTGATTAGTTAGTATTTGGATCATCTTTCTTTATCATTAAGCATGGTTGAGGAAGTAAGGTCATAGTGCTATGAGTGTCTTGGGATGCCCAGCGTATAAACTTCATGAATGCAGCTCGTGTATTTAATAACCCTTCAGAGATCCATCACACATCCAAGGGTGAGGAATAACAACCATTGGCTCAAGTCACCTACGCCTCAAACCAAATGCAACACTTTTTTTCCCCCTCAGATGAGACTAGTCCCCAGTTTCTCAAGAGATTCATGTACCACCCCCTGCCCAGCTCCACAGACACCCCATCCCCCCCATATCACCATCCTGTCAAAACTCATTTTCTCTGCTGAAAGCCACTGGGTGATTTTTAGCAGATAAATGTGCCACCTTCAAGACTCAACTCTATCACACTGCGCTTGTTTGTCTGGCTGGCTGCTGTGTTCCACGCGCCTTCTTGCAACGGGGTGATAATACAGTTATTGCCGGGAAAAAACGGATGGACATTCCTCTTCCTCTCTCAGTCGCGCTGACATCCATTCATTTTACACTGAAATAACTCCATTGGCTTTATTGTGTTTGTTCTGACTTGGTATTGGTACAAGCAAGAGAAGAACAAGGTTCTATTTTTATTTTTCATTTCCTATGTGCAGCTGATGGCTGAGACCCTGCAGCACGCCAGCCCTTGCTGAGAAACTTGACAAAAAAACCCCACTCTTCTCTCTGAAGATAAAACAAGGGTTTATCAGCGAGAAATTAGCAAAGCAATCAACATGTAGGAGGATCCTCATTTAATAAGTGCTAACTTTTATATTCCTAATAGGCATTAAAAACAATAACACAACGTCCATGATACAATTTGATTAAATTGGCTCCGATGGCTTTGGGAGCAGTAATATGATTAAATGTCTAACAGAGAACATGTTCTTGGTGGCTGATCGGCAGAATGCCTAGGTTTTGTTCAACATACACTGGAGTTCTTGGTGATTAACTCTTTCGTACTCAAGCCTGATGGAAGAGCCAAGAGCTTTACTATCAAGAAGACCTGAAGGGTACAATGGAGCAACACTGTCCAGTGAAGAACTGGGAATAACTTTCAAATATTCCTTCCTACCTCTCCTTTGTAGGGTGTATCCAGCATTGTGGTCATTGATCTCTGTGATCATTGATTTTGAGTGAAAAATGTTTTCTTAACATCTACTTGAAACATAACCACTAAGGGAAGGATCTTGACACAACCCTTAGTACAACCCACAACACCTGTCAGAGACAACTCACCCCTTCACGCACTCAACACGTATCCAAGTATTTATTCCACATTTGGAAAGTACCTGCATGGACAGACTGTGTAGCTGTTGCTTTCTGACTTTTTTCGTGGTTAAAACCTGCCTGGATGTGTTCCTGTGTGACTGGGTCTAGGTGATCCTGCTGTGGCAGGGGGATTGGACTGGATGATCTTTGGAGGTCCCTTCCGATCCCTAATGATTCTATGATTCAATGCATCGGTGATTCTAAAATGACTGACTGAATCTTAACCTTTCAAACAAGAGAGATTTCTATGTCATATCATGTTTAGTATGTGATTTAAATATCACAGAATTACTCTAATTGGAAAAGACCCCTGGGATCATCGAGTTCAACCATCTATTCTACCTTACATTGATTCACTTGTGCAATGAAGTGCAAAGTATCTGCTACCTTTAAGAGAAGTTGCAACCGTAAGAGACCTTGAAGAAAAGTTTTTGAGATTGTACTGAAAGGAAGTTGTAGAGAGGTGGGAGTTAGTCTCTTCTCCCAAGTCACTCATGGAAAGATGAGAAGTAATTGCCTCCAGTTGCCATTAGGGAAAATTTCTTCAGTGAAAGGGTGGTCAGGTATTGGAATGGGCTGTCCAGGAAAATGGTAGAGTCACATCCCTGGAGCTGTCCCAGATGTGGTAATTGGAAGCATGGTTTAGTAGGACTGGTGGCATTGGGTTGAGAGTTGAACTTAGGAGGCCCTTTCTAACCTTGATTCTATGAAATCAAGACACCTGCTGATAGACTTCAGCTTAAATATGTGTGTTAAGTGCCTGGTGCATTGGAACCAGTGGCCTTTGAAGAGAACAAGATTCACTGCAGTCCAGCTTGATTTCACAATAACAGAGCTTCCCAAGAGTACCCTAAAAAAATTAATTACATAAGCTTCCCAGAATAGTGATTTTTAGAAGGAGAGCAGTTTTTAGCAGGAGAGCATTGTGTGGCTAACAGATCAGACATTGTAACAAATCCTCTTTCTCCTCTCAGTGACCTACAGTAATAGCCCTTGGCATCAGGACACCGAGAAACCAGACCAATCAAGCTCAAGGGTCATAATATCTGACCAGAATTCACATCGCTCTCTTTCTCCAGTATATTCTGTAGGCTGATTAAAACAGCTCAAAGAATGCCCAGGTGGATTTGTTGATGTATCTATACTGGACAGATTGGAACGCTGTGTCCAGTTGCAGAAGGACACAGAACTGCTGGAAAAAGTCCAGCGCAGAGCCACAGAGATGATGAAGGAAGTGGAACATCTTCCTTATGAGGAAAGGCTGAGGGAGCTGGGTGTGTTGAGCTTACAGAAAAAGGAGACTGAGGGATGACCACATTAATATCTACAAATATGTGAAGGGTGGGTGTCAGGAAGATGGAGCCAGGCTCTGCTCAGTGGCATCTAATGATAGGACAAGGGACATCGGGTGTGAGCTGGAACACATGAGGTTCCACATAAGTATCAGAAGGAACTTCATCCCGGTGAGGGTGACAGAGCACTGGAAGGGGCTGCCCAGGGACGTTGTGGAGTCTCCTTCTCTGATGACATTTAAAATCCGCCTGGATATGTTCCTGTGTGGCTGGATCTAGGTGACCCTGCTTCCAAGCGATTGGACTGGATGATCTTTCAGAGTCCCTTCCAATCCCTAATGTTCTGTGATTCTGTGAATAAAATGTCTCCAGTGCTTCAAAACATGAGGTTTCCAGGTGTCCAGCAGCATCTAGCATCTAATGCTGTTGAATGTAGAGATCAGTGCTAAGACAAAAGGAAAGAATTACTTCACCTCTGTTTATCAGACCCCAAGTCATGTGTTCGCACTGGTTCCAAACTTCAGGCAGACTTCACTGTTAATTTTTTGCATTGCTGAGAGGTTCTGTACAGATGCAGAACCATGTTAGGCTTGTTATTGTGTGAGGAGGTGCTGTTTCACACAGCCCGTGACAGTTAAAGAAGGGATGATGTGACCCCTCATGACCAGCTTCTTTTAACAGATAAGAAGAAAAAGCAGAACAAAGCTAAGCAGCTCCTGCTACAGGGTGCACTACAGGCTCAGGTCCTGAATTCAGTACCTACATTTCTAATTCAGGAAAAGTCATCTGTCCTCTTGTCTTGCCTGGCCAAGATAACTCTCTAGTAGATAACTGGGAAAGTTACGCTGCTTTGGGATTTAAATATTTTACAATGCAGTGGGAGAACAAAACCTTTTTCTTAATTAATCAAATTCTATAAAATCCGATAATTTAACCGAATCTGATGTTCCAATGATGATGTAATGACATACTCTGAGAGAAAATTCTATACATTTTCCCTCTTTTTTTCCCCCTAAGTCAGTAATTGCCAACACACTGCTAAATAAGAAAAGATCTACTCTCCGATGGTGGAGCCTTTGATGTAGCGCACGGCTTTTTTGCTCTAATTCCCTATAGATTAAATAGCCACCGATTACTCCTTTGTACCCTAACAGCTTTCTCACCATGCCTTCAGTCAGGCTGGCAAGATCTGCCGTGACTTACACTGCTTATTTTTTTGTTTTCGTGCCTGCAAAGGTTCACACAGCCAGGGGAAGGCTCATTTCTGAGGAGGAATAATGCGCCGAGAAGCCTCCTGGACCTTGTTCACGGTCCTTTCCAGGAGGACTAATTGCCAAAACTAATTAAGACTGAAACTGATGGGGTTCTCTCCCACATAGACTTTACAGGATTAGGAACAATACTAGTTAGCTGTAAACACGGTCTCTTAAAAAAACTACAGATTCTCTTTGCCGAAGGCTTAGAGTGGGCGGGGACCAGAAGCTTTTTGATATGTAAGTATACCCAGCAGTAATAAAAGTCTTACACCAGGTTAACTACACAATTTGCTAATAACATTTGCTGACACAATCCATGAAAATCACCCTGGCAGCCTGATTTCTGGCAAGTGTACAAACGTTTTATTGAACACATGCTGCCTATGAAACATGGTCTATGAAAACACGGCCCCCCTATTCGCAAACGGGCGGCTGAGTAACATGTGAATAAATACCTGCTCTCGGCTCCTCCTGCCTTAGAGCAGGCAGGAAACCTCTGATTCTTTTGCTCGTGTTTTGGAGGGAAATGACAGAAAAAGTTTCTCGTCTAACTTTGGTGCTGGAGAGCAGCATCTCCATACAGTGTGGTCCATAACTTTCCTCGCCAGCGAGTGTCACTCAAGGCAGGCATCCCACGTGAAAGGGATTGCTATTTTCGCACCGTTTCAAGATGGAACGCAGCCTGCTCATGTTCTTCCACTCTAAGTGGAGCTTTACAGAACTCAGTGATGCATATCATAAGCCAAACTGTTTCGGGGACACAACTCTGTCTAGCTTCCCTGGAAATTGCTTGTGAGAGTCTCAAGGCTCTGTTTTGCCCTGAGATTGGCTCTGGCTGCACAGGGAAAAGACACAACTAGACATACAAACTGCCTATCCAGACCAACCTTCCCATTCATTTGTAAAGCAGCATCTCCAAAGGCAGATGTGAAAGGACTGATGACCACTACCATGATGCTGGAATAGCATGATGCTACTAAATGGAGACCCAGCCCTTACTGACAAATCAAGTGCAGTGTTCTCAAGATACAACGGATTCCACCTCCACCATCTTAAAAACATCTTGTGAAACAGGATGATGTGGTTGAATCACCATCTAGCATCACCATGATGGTAGAATAGCATGATGCTACTAAATGGAGACCCAGCACTTACTGACAAATCAAGTGCAGTGTTCTCAAGATACAACGGATTCCACCTCCACCATTTTTAAAACATAGAATCATAGAATCATTAGGGATTGGAAGAGACCTCGAAAGATCATCTAGTCCAATCCCCCCTGTAAAACTAAAACTAAAACATCTTGTGAAACAGGACAATATGGTTAAATCACCATCTCTGGACATGCTTCGAAGTCATGTAGATATGGAGCTTAACAACTGGTATGGTAGTGACATAGAGTTGTGTATCACATCTCTTGCAGCATCCCTCAGCACTATCCAGAAATGGGAAAAGCCCTCAAAAAACCCCCCAGAAACTAAGTACCAATAAAATAGCTGGTAATTGGCTGCTGTTGTTTAAGGTTTCTGCATTTTTGTTCATATAAAAAAATTATGGTGGTATTCTATCTGAGAAGTGAATCCCACTGCTCTTTATATTTTATTTTAATCTTAATCACAGAATCACAGAACATTAGAGATCGGAAGGGACCTCGAAAGATCATCTAGTCCAATCCCCCTGCATTATAGAACCATTCAGGTTGGAAAAGACCCTTGGGATCATCAAGCCCAACCATCAACCCTACTCTACAAGTTCACCCCTAAACCAGATACCCCAACGCTACATCTAAGCAACTTCTAAGCACATCCAGAGATGGGGACTCAACCACCACCCTGGGCAGCCCATTATGCTGCAGATAATCAACCCTATGACTTCGACATGTGCAGAGTACACACACAGCATGGCCTGTAGGAGGATGTCCTTTACTAGCTTCTAATAACAACACAGACAACAAAGCAACACAAAAGTCCTCCACAACTGCAGAAGTGATGCCACGTTGAATTAGTCTTCCCGGTCATTATGTCCACAAGTGTGAAACAGTCTGAGGGATGCCAGATTCTTCCTCTACAAGAAACACTGACTTCTGATAACCATTGAGTGATCCCTCATTTCTTCAATGTGCAAAGCTGTGAAACCCCAAGGGTTATTTTTTCTCCCCTTTCATTTCTCTGCTGACAAGTGGCATGGGAAGTGTAGAAAGAATTTAAAAATTTAGCTTTGAGAAAACATATTCCCAGTGGGACCTACTTTATACACTGATTTCAATGGAAAACTATTTTCCTAAAGGGTTTTTTTTTTCATCCCCTCTTCCAGCTTGCTTCATGAAACCAAATGTTTTACATAATATTGGAAATCAACCCCCCACCCCTCGCTTACTCCCTCCGTCTCGCTGTGTGTCTCTCTGTGGAATAGCAAATCAATGGAGAAGTGTTTGAGCTTTTGTTAAAATGAAAGAATGGGAAATTAAAGAGGGTTGTTCATAGTCACAGTCACATAAAAATGTACAGCCCGTGGTTCCTGACTCCCTTTGACTGTAGAACTGTTGCTCGTTTCTCTACAGCTGCCTGTGATAAAGGTGCACATGCGGTCTGTGTATAATTATACGAGGGTGTGCAGGCAAACCCCTGCACAGCCAGGATGATGTGAGGTTTCTCTGTGCACTCATTGAGTTCCTGGACTTTTGGATTTTTGTAGACAAAATAAGATTTCTTTCATTAAAATGGGATTTATTTGTGGTCCAATAGCCGGAGGCTATAGAGAAACAGGGCATTTCACCATTTTGTCATTGGGTGCTCAGCCCTTGGCTTTTAATTATATGGGGCTCCGACACCCAACCAGACTTCTCTTTCCTTTCCCTCCATCCTTTAAGGGAGATGACGCAATTGTGACATAGCCAGGCCCCAAACAAGAAATTCTCAACCCAGGTGGACACAGTATAAACATTCAGATGCAGAGACACTCGGTTTAGTGTTGCAGCAGGACCCACTTGATTTGAACCACACTTTTCACGGGGCCTTGCCGGCCCCCAAAAGAGAAATTATTGATCCAAATGAAGTAACAGAAGGATTCTGTCATGCAGAGAGAGCTACGTGGAGGCTTCTCCCAGGCAGATGGACCAGTTAAATAGTCCGTTCTTTCCCTGGTGAGAAATGAAACTAGAACAGGTTTTTCTCTTTTGCCTTTTTTTTCCCCTAGTTCCTGTGACTTCTTACCCAGCGAGGAATTTCTTATCCTAAAGTGAAGAAACTAAAATGTCCTTATTTATGCAGAGGTAATTTGCCAGGTGAACAAGTCAAACAGACAAAAAAAAGACTATCTAGATTCATAGAGATCAAGAGTATCTTCAATCTGAAAATGACGACTGCTGAACTGTCCAAGTTCCTCTGAGCTGAAGGAAGTGAAACACCTCCCTTACAAGGAAAGGCTGAGGGAGCTGGGTCTCTTTAGTTTGGAGGAGACTGAGGGTGGCCACTTTAATGTCTATCAATATGTGAAGGGTGGGTGTCAGGAGGATGGAGCCAGGCTCTTCTCAATGTCATCTGGTGATAGGACAAGGAGCAATGTGTGTGAGCTGGAACACAGGAGGTTCCATATAAATATCAGAAGGAACTTCTTTCCAGGGAGTGTGATGGAGCACTGGAAGGGGCTGCTCAGGGGAGTTGTGGAGTCTCCTTCTCTGGAGACATTTAAAACCTGCTTGGATATGTTGCTGTGTGACTTGGTCTAAGTGATCCTGCTGTGGCAGAGGGATTGGACTAGATGGTCTTTCGAGGTCCCTTCCAATCCCTAATGTTCTGTGATTCTGTATTTCCATTTGTATTACTGGTGTTCAACACCTCTGGAATTCAGCCCATCTGGGTCCTTCCATGACCCAGGCTGGCTAGAAGTCAAAAATCCTGATAGTAGTAATCTAACACTCAAGTCTGAAGATCATGAAGTCAGAGTCAGCCTTGAAATACCAAGATCACTGCAGTCTGTCTTGGTTCAGAGACTGATGACTTCAGCAATCTATCTCACATTGCAGTGAATAAGCAGACTCTACAAGTAAGAAAGAAGGATGTATGTGCCTATATAGAGAGATATAGATACATATGCTCTCTTTCTTTTCTTTCCTGATGCAAAAGACCCATCTCAGAAGGAGGAGAAATGCAGACATTATTAAAAGGAATTATACAGAGCAAATTAAACCTTGGGATAAAGGGGCAAAAGGCAACTTCAGTGGGTCTACAGATAAGGATTTAAAAAACACTGTGGTCCCCCAACAAGATTCCTTGTCCTTTGTATAATTATCTTTGTCTAGTGCCTTCGACATGTCACTGGAAAATATCAGGAGCAGCAACTGAGTTAAAGTTTAGCTGAGTTATCCATTTCTTAAGCCCATGCCTTCGGTTTTTTTAAAGTAAAGGTTTCCTTTATTAATTTTACTCAGCCAGCATTCACTTAGCATTTGGTTTGAGGGATAATTGACAGGTTGAGGCGACACTCGCCAGAATGAGAGTCATAAATCAGAAATAATTTCCAAAATTGGCTGAGGGACTGATATGTTGAATAGGCAAATACAGGTAAAAATCTCTCTATTAGGCCTGACAAGAGCAGCAAATGTCAAGCAAGTGCTCCCTAATGCACCAGATTAGATTAATTTTGTGGTTCCTTCTTTGGGTGGTTTTGTGTTTGGAATGCTACCGTGCTCCGACAGTGCCACCTGACTGCTCTCCTGGAGGGCAGGAAATTCTATTTTCTTCTCAAAGAAGGACTAACCAAAATTGCAGTGGGAAAAATTAAAAGTGAGCTTCTTTTTGACTGTAGCTTCTCTTTAAAGTAGAACCCTTTTGGAGACCCAGCTGTAAATTGGAAAAAGAAATAGAAAAAGGCAAAAAAGCTTGTAAAAACCCCAACCTCTAGAAGATTAAAGCATTTCTGATGCAGTGGGAACTGTCTAATCATATGGAACAACTCAATGTCCATTACATTTGCCCATTGAACTCATCTCAATGAGTAAGATCATCTCAACAGAATGACATGGATCATTATGAATCACAGAACATTAGGGATTGGGAGGGACGTCAAAAGCTCATCTAGTCCAACCCCCCTGCCACAGCAGGATCACCTAGACCAACTCGCACAGGAATGTGTCCAGGCAGGTTTAACATCCTTTTCACCACCTGGCAAAAGGTCAAAATAACCAGTGTCATGAAAACTAAAACTGTTTAGTTGGGTTTGTCTGAATGTTTTTCATTACTTTCCGCTAAACAAGAGGTGTGTTCCTCCGGGCCGTTTGAACGCAGGCGCGCACAAGAAAAACACACACGCTGCAAAAATGGCCAAAATTCAGTCCCAGAATAAAACTGTGAAAATTCACAGTTTCTTCCACTGAGCAATTATTTCAGTTTTCGCCAACAGGAATGGTGAGATTTTAGCATCAGGTTTTTTTGTTTGCAACATAAATACTTGTAAAGGAAAAAAAAAACCTGGTAGCTTTGCAAACTCTAGATGTATTTCGGGATCTTCTGTGAAATATGATGGATGAAGGGGAAGAAAGAATAGCTCTTGTCATGGGAAGCTAGAAAGAGAAAATTTCTCTGAGCACCCCAAGACTCAAGACTTTGCAAGACAGCAAGGTTAGGATTGGACACAGTAATGGCTGAAATGCATTAAGAAGTGTGGGCTGGTAATCAGACTGCCAGACCACGATATTGTCCACTATTTCCAATTTACTTCTTCCCTGAAGTCATGAGCAGGTCAGATCGTCTCTTCTTCCACCTGAGATTTTGTGTTTCTGTATAACCCTCTGCATCAGAGCCAAAGACAAAGCTTGGTGCTGGGCTTCATCCAAGCCTGGACACAAATTCTCTCCTCATAAGACAACCTGTGCATCTGTTCTATATTTTTGGAGACTGGAGAGCAGACTGGCTGCTTCCCCAAGACGGCACATTTACGCTTTGTGTTTAAGGGACTCAAGATGTTGTGCAGGGACATCTCTTTCTATTTATTTCAAATCTTGCTGGAGAGACAGTCTTCCAAGAGGACACAGGGGATATGGCTTGTTTAATCTAGGAAAATTCTGCCTGAGAAGGGGTATAACCACTCCATAAAAGCACCAGGAAGAAACTGGTACAAGCGCAAAGAGTTCCGTAACCAGAGGCAATGTTGACGCAGGAACGCAAGTCTGTAGATTAACCTTGTACTAACCCATACCCTGAGGCTGAACATTAGAAGAAAGTTCTTGGAACGGTTTTTTAATAAGGGAGCAGACAAGCAGGCTACTAAATCAACTGAAAAACCCACCCTGCTAATTCCATTAATTTTATTATTATGCATGGAAGTTGTCTCTAGTGGTTGGAGGTTGGACTTGATCCAAAGCACCCCTTGCACAATCACGGAATCACGGAACATCAGGGATTGGAAGGGACCTCCAAAGGTCATCTAGTCCAATCCCTCTGCCAGAGCAAGACCACCTAGACCAAGTCACACAGAAACATATCCAGAGTGTCTCCAGAGAAGGAGACTCTCTCCAGAGAAGGAGACTCAATCACACATACTTGGTGTAAAAAGCAGGAGAGACAAGCATCTAGCACAGGAGTTACTTACAACAGCTTTCTTTAGACTTAGAGAAGGCATTTCAGCAGCTCGACTTGAAGCCAAAAGCACAAGGAAGAGAATGGCTAGATCTGTACAAGACAAAACAGGGCAGTACGTTTCAAAAAACTCATGTTTATTAGTATTTTTCATTTCATTTTATTTTGCTTCGTATTATTTTACTTTATATGAGCATGCAAGTAGGAGCACCTACATATTTATCTGGGGCTTTGATCCTCCCCAATCCACTTAGAGGTAACACCACCTTCACAGAGAGCTCATTACATGGAGGACTGTGAGCGCAGTCTACATCCAATCTGTTACTAATAAAACTAGACTAAGGCTATGATCAGAAGTAGACTCACCTAGGAGTACATTTCCTATCACAGGCACCTATGGTTTGATGGGCCACATACATTGAATGTGCTCAGAGCCAGAAGGACTCCCCAGACTTGAGATGTGACTACCCCTTTACCTCATCCTAGCAGAAATTTTTGGATGTGGGAAAAAGCTTATTGGAAAACTTCTCTGAGGTTCACCCAAGGGAGCTTTTTTCCCTCTTTCCTTCTCAAATGAGAGGAGTAGCTAATAAAACACTAGCCATAACTGCTCAAGTTCAGTCTACTTTAGCCTGGACACCCACCATGTATATTCCTAAACCGTTTGCCCTTCCCTAATTCTTACAAACCACTTTACAACTCAAATCTAATCAATAACAACTGTGTGAAAGAGCACTCAGACAGTAAAGAAGTTGGAATTCTCCTTAATAGCCCTTTAAAGGAGTTTTAATTAATTCCATGCGCTTCTGTAGGATTATCAACTTTACAGTACGACTGCATGTGAAAGCTTTAAGACATTTCACTCATGTCTGCAGGATGTTATGCTGCAAAAACTGGTTTTCATGGCTTGTCTCTGCTCCCCATTAGCTTCTTGATTAATCCTGAAATCCCACCTCTCCTTCCCTTTCTACTTTAACTAGCTGTCTCTGCAGTTTCTCCTCTTGGCCCCTCTCACACGCCTTCTCCTAGAGTTTGATCCACCTCTTATTAAAGGAAATAGAAAGACTTCTACAGATGGTAACAGGAGCTTGGCAGGATCATTCCCTTCCTTTCACTTTCTCCTCAAAGAAGCCATTTAGCTGAGGCTGTGCAACAAACCCATTGCACAGCTCTAGTTAGAAGCCAACAATCCTTAACCCTTAGCCAAATGCCTGATTTTCCTCACATTTTTCTATTTCCAATGAGTATTTATTTTGTTTCATCATCTCCATGTTCCTTTCAGTTCCTGTTCTTCTTTTCATTCCTTTTAATCCCTTTAATCTTTATTTCCACTCCTTCCATTCCCTAGCTTGGATGCTCTTTCCAGGATCTCACAGTTCCTGACTTCTAGCACCTCTTCCCCCTGTGTCACTGATCCTTGTCTCCTTCCAGTTCTCTGTAATGCTGAGCCATTCATCTCGTTTCCATTAATCACACGAGGCTTGTGCTAATTATTGTTCAGCCGAGAAGACCTGAAATAGCATCAGAAATGAAAGAGAGCAAGAAAGGGAAGAAGGGAGAAAAAATGTGACTTTTTTTCCACCATCATATTTACAGCCAGTGAGTTCTGTTAATGAGCTTACGAGAGGAAGGCAAGTGAAGTTAGCGCAGCAAAGCCTGAGCGCAGTGTGTGCAGCCAGAGGCGAGAGTTCACGAGCTGTCCAGAGCATGTTTTATCAGGTCACCAAGTCAGATGCACTACAGGGCAATTTCTCAGCATTAACCCTCAACTCCGAGTCCCTGCTGGAAAGGCCTCCCCCTTCACAAACACTCCAGGATAAGATGATAAGAAGATTACAAGTAAAGCCTCTCTTTAGCAATTCCACATCTCCTGTCAGACACAGCAAGTTAAATTACAGTGCAGGCTGCAAATGCATTGATCATCCACTCAGCTCCTACAACCCAGGGGTGAAAAGATCCATGCCGAGGATAAGTGAAGTAATCTCAGGAAAGTTTATTTTAGCTGGGAGGGGTTAAACAAGTTCAATGAGGCAAGGCTTCAGGAGGGCGCTGGAGCCAAGTTCAGCGACGTCTTGTTTGAGCAGGTACCGGCTGCAGGTTATACGTGCCGCAGCTGTCCGCGGCTCCTCTGGCGTGTGCTCATGCTGCGCTCTGAGAGCCGCGGTCCCTCACCGACGGTGATGGGGAAGCGCTCGAGTCGTTCCAATGAAACCCCTCCCTGACATTTTCCATAACCAGAGAGCCATCAATGCAGAAACTACCTCTTTATTGCAGTAACTTCATGCTGCTGAACCAGAAGAGGACTTTTTATGTTCACAAGAGCTCCCCTTTTAGAACAGGTGGCAGTAGCATTCGTTTTACCTATAAAATCTATACTGTGTTTTATGACAGAAGAAATAAACCTCCCTAAGCAGTTTTGACAAAGAAGGCAAGATTGTCCATTCTAAAGATTAAAAGAAAGGATTATAAATCATTAGGAGTGCTTATGAATTCTATTCATGACTGTCTTCTTTATTAAAAAGACCCATTGTAAAATGGAAAGTTCAGAAGGCTTGGTGGTGAGTGAAAATGAATTATAATGACATCACTGGGTCATGAACTAGGCCCACTGGCTACTTTCCAGAATAAAATTGACTGCAAAGATCAGATGAGCCCATTTGTACTGAGAGACATCTGGGTGGCAGCCAGAGAATCTGGGTTCAAGCTCCCTATTTACAGAACACACTTCCCTTTCCCCCTTCATTACCAGGAGTGATCTGGATTTCCCAGGCACGATGTGTGGGATAGTGATGTCACTCGGTTCAGGCTCCTGGAGTGTTTTCCCTAGAAAATGTCTTCATGCTCTTTTCTTGGTGAAGGACCTTGTGAAGAACACCAACTTGTCAACATCCAGCTGACCCATGGAGTATACAAGTCTCACTGCACTACTGATGGGAAGAGTTTTTACCTTCAAATGGGTCTAATTTGTCAGACTTTTATGTTGCTTTTTCTCCCTCATGTCTTTCCCAGATAACAAACGGTGTCTGAAACCTAAGAGAAACTCATTTCTCCTGAGAGAACATTTGTGGCCCTCTAAGGGCATTGGCTGGAAAAACGAGGGGACAGCATTTTTCCCCTCTTTCTGTCTGAACTTTTCCATTTGCCTCTCTGAATGCAAAATGACATCTCGTTCAAAACCTCCCAGTGTCATCTTCTTTTTTCCTCGTCCACAAGTCATATTTCTTTGCTGTTGCTTGAGACTTGGAGGAATCTTTACCCTAGTACAGCAATGCCCATTAATGGAAATGTTGAGGTGCACAGACACTTGCCAAAGAGCAGCAATGCAGATCAGTTGGGTGTCAGCAGTCCAAGGAGGTGCGATGGTGTATTTTCTGGGGAAGAAAAGATGTCTCACCATCTGACCTTAGCACTGGCACCATCTCAATATTAATATATTTTATGCATGCATGTGAAAACGTTTTACCTTCCTTATGGTCCTGCAGGGAAGTTTCTCTTCTCCCTGCTGAGGATTATTACCTATTCAGAGGCGGTTATGATTATAGATACTTACCAAGACAGGAATAATTGACCATAAAAACCCTTTTATATTCCCACAATTATTTTTGCATTGACTAAAAGTGTCGGGAAAATCTAATTTTATTAGCAGGTCTCTAATTTTGCCTTCGTTTAACTGATCACTCACTTTCCTTCCTCATAGAGTCATGGAATCATAGAATCATTAGGGATTGGAAGGGACCTCAGAAGATCATCTAGTCATAGTCCAATCCCCCTGCCACAGCAGGATCACCTAGACTAAGTCACAGTTGTTTTCATTTTGAGGCATTGGCTGACAATGTGAAAGAACAACTGGTCACGAGATTTCTACCAGGAGCACGTGGACTAAATATCAAAATAGAGACAATACATCTATAGGAAAGCATTTGGGATTGGAGAAGGTGTTGAGGATGTGTAGACATGGAGCAGCATCGGAAGACATCTCTAGGAAGGTTCTAGCAGTCATAAACTACCCATGTAGACTCCATAAACCAGTAGTCTGACAGAAATTGAGACAGAGCCAAAAGTAATATTTTATGACATAAAATTATGAAATATATCTTCAGGAAGATGGAAACGAAAATCCAGTTCTGCTCACAAGTGTGACATTCAGGCCATTATTTTAACACTAGAACCACACGAGGTCACTTGAAAAGACTTATTAAGTGAAACAACATAAACAGGGACTCTCTGTGAGATGGAAGTGGTTAATAATATAGAAGGGAAGTGTGACAGCTGAGTGACAGATTTTCATACAGAGAGAGATACTCAAGCACAAGTCTGCTAACTCCAGGTGAATTGACAGTTTTCTTCTGGCAGGTCATTACAGTATAAAAACCCCAAACGTGCTGTCCTTGATTCAACCAGGGATGGTAAAACTGAAACCCAGGCACTGCCCTGGTTTGAGGAAATGTGCTGGCAACTCAGTCAAAGGAAAAGAAGACTGTACGTGCCTTGGTGCTGCCATCATTATTACAAGAACTTTATCCTTTAGGTCATCGTGAATGTTTCCTGAAATCCAGATCTCAGAGGAAGGGCATGTTAAAGGCATTTCAAATCACAGAATGACAGAACATCAGGGATTGGAAGGGACCTCGAAAGATCATCTAGTCCAGTCCCCCTGCCACAGTAGTTTCACCTAGATCAAGTCACACAGGAACACATCCAGGCAGGTTTTAAATATCTCCAGAGAAGGAGATTCCACAAGCGACCTGGGCAGCCTGTTCCAGTGCTCTGTCACCCTCACTGTGAAGAAGTTTCTTCTGATATTGATGTAAAACCTCCCCTGTTCCAGCTGACACCCATTGCCCCTTGTCCTATCACTAGATGACATTGAGGAGAGCCTGGCTCCATCCTCCTGACACTCATCCTTCACATATTTATAGACATCAAAGTGCTCACTGCTCAGTCTCCTCTTCTCCAAGCTAAAGAGACAAAATGTAGTTGGCTTAGGTGCTTTTGCAAAGCCTTATTCAAACAGGCTTACAGGACATCTTCTGAAAGTGCTCTCCCTGTTGCACAGATTTGACTGTGGCCCAAAGCTCATTGCATGAGAGACGTCTCATTGCATGAGAGACCACAAGAATTCAGCAATATCCAGATCCAAACTGTGTCTGGGCAAACAGCCTCTGCGAAGTACTGTGGAGGCTCTGAGAGGGATCTGTGGAAGCAATTACACACTGTCAGCAGGACAGAAGCCTGTGAGATGGCTTCACTAGGAATCAAGCGTGGCTTTCTCCTGATCTAGGCATGAGCTTTGTTCCAGTTACATCTCCCCGTCTGACACCCACGGCGCTCACCATGGGAGCCATTCTGCAATTTGTTGCTCTTTTTACCTGCATAAAGGATTTCAGGACGTGGCCTGATGTTAACCACACGGCCAAGCGGAAACTCTACGCTGAAACCTGCTGTTTCAAAGCTGAAATGATTTGTGGAAATATTTCAGCTTCAAAAGAGATTTTATTTGCAGGACGTCTACGAGGTCCTGGGAGTTTGGTTCACTTTGTGCCTCGGCTATTGGTTTTCTGTGTCATCTGGGCTAAATTCTTCTCCTATATCTACATTTTTGTCAGTTCTCTCCTTCAGAATTTACTGTCCTCACAGATGAAGGGTTCGCACTTCTTAAGCGCTGGATGTTTTATGAGTCCTTGCAGAAAGCACTTGTAAGTGCAGGATGTTCTGTGGTCCAGCACATGGCTGAGAACTGACTTCCAGCTGCTCTGCTTGTTCAGTGTGACAGGGCACATACCGTCTGGAGGACACCCTTGACTCTTTGTGAAGCTCAGCTTGTAGACTTGCCAATAGCCTGGAAAACCAAGCGAGTCTCAGAGTTGCCCTTGGATAGGTCCTTGAGATAAAGAACAGGTGTACCCTCGGCCTTTGCAAAGCAGAGATAAATATCCCTTCCCTTTCCAAGAAATGTTGCTCTCAGCTAAGAAGCAGCAGCTGCCAAAGCTGCCACAAAAAGGGACTGCTGCCTTCTCCTGTGCGTGGACACGGTGTGGGATATTTTCAAGGGCCGCTTTCCTACGGGATTTTAGTTTCCAAAGAGATTTGCAGAGTTAATTTGAAATATTTTCCTCATCAAGAGCATTCAGCAGTGTGCCAGCAGAATTCCTTCCTATTAGATGACATCCAAGAATGAAAGTTTAATTGTTTAGGTTAAAACTGTTGAAGGAAACCTGTGCACGAATAGGAAGTTGGGCTTTTAAGAAAGGCAGCCATAAATATAAACAAAACCACGATGCCAAAGAGCAATTAGTGCTTAGTTCCTCTTTGTGAATGACAGCGTGCCTCAGCCGCGTTCGTTTCCAGTCCTGACTTGCTGCAGTGTGTAAATCCACTAACCGAGCTCTGCCTCCTTGTCTGGAGGTTCTTTGGCTTTTGCCGACCCTCTGTGCAAGGTTTTCGCTTTCTCGTGCAAGGCATGGAGATCTCCCCACCTCTGGTTTTCTCTGACTTTGTTTGGAGCAGCAGTTGTTCAGAACTGACTTACCTGGAAATGCTTCGCAGAGACAGACAGGGATTGTGCTGACCAGAGGGACTGGTAACAAACTGACTGTTGGTGTTTTAAACGCCGCGGCGTGTAGGGTCGGCACAGATCTAGATGGTTCTAATAGCTTGCAGTTGGTGAGCGACCGTCTAAACCATTTATTCTTACTGCTGGTGGTAAATTTTCAGGGGAACGTCGTTGTAGACAAGAAGGTAGATTTTTCAAAGGCACAAATGGTAGTCAGGCATCCCACTGCCATTTGTTCCTTTGAAAACCCTGCCCAGCTCCTTAGACAAGTTGCCTGGCAAACAGATGTGTAAGGATAGATTGGACACTTAGGTATCAACACCATCTTTGAACTTCTTGGATGAGGAGTCTGCCAACATTTTTTCTGGCCTTTCCTCTAACACTTAATGTCTTCTAAGATGAAACACTAGCAAGTTCTTTAAGCTCATGTTATTTTAAATACAGGCCAAGACCTTTAACGAATATGCTTAGTGGTGGCAGAGGAGGAAGAAAGATTTGGTCCTAAGTGTTGTTCAATAGCATGTCTTGGTTTTCTCTGGATAGTAGCCAGGACTGATATTTAAGAGGTGTTTTGCTGATGGACTATCTTACCTCAGTGACAATAACAGAGCAGCTCAGTGCCCAGCAGCTTATCCATCTAGCTAAATCTAAGAATAGATTCATAAAATCAGGGAAAACTCACAGAAAAGCCTGCAAGAATGTAACTCACACTATCAGAAGAGAAAGGAGTATAATCCTCTTCTAGAGCACTAGTTCTCACACTCTGGGGGCAAGCAGAGCATTGTCAGCACTCCAAATTTGTCATGAACCACCAGGCATAATTAATCAAAGTTTTAACTGAAAAAGCCACGCAAAAAAGATTATAGGACCTTGACCACAAAGATAATAGAACTTTGAAGACCACCTGCCGTAATCTCACAGAGCACAGCCTGCCCTCACACTAGAATCTGAGAGATGTTTTCTACGAAGCTTCTCAAATTATCTGCACTAAGAATTAGTAAAATATCTGCAAAAACAAAATCATTGTCTGCTTAACTGACAGTGGTTCGGATGCCTTAGATTAAAAAATGTGTAGGTAGTGCTTTTGTAAATCTTCTCGGGAACGGCTTGTAGCTGTAACTCATGGAAGAAGAAAACAAAGAAACAGAGAAACTACCCAAGAATCACAGAACATTAGGGATTGGGAGGGACCTCCAGAGATCATCTAGTCCAATGCCCCTGCCACAGCAGGGTCACCTAGACCAAGCTGCACAGCAGCATATCCAAGCGGGTTTTCAACTTCTTCAGAGAAGGAGACTCCACTACACCCCTGGGCAGCCCCTTCCAGTGCTCCGTCACCCTCACTGGGAAGTTACTGACGAGGAATCTCCTGTGTTCCAGCTCATACCCATTGCCCCTTGTCCTACCTTTAGATGCCACCAAGCAGAGCCTGTCTCCATCCTCTTAGCACCCACCCTTTCCATATTATAAACTTTAATGAGGTCGCCCCTCAGTCTCCTTTTTTCCAGGTCCCTCAGCCTTTCCTCAGCAGGATGATGCTCCACTCCATCACCTTGGTGGCTCCACTGTGGGCTCTCTCCAGCAACTCTGTGTCCTTCTGGAACTGAGGGGTCCAGAACCGGACACAATATTCTAGGTGTTTTGAGGGGGTCAAAGGGACTCACAGTTGTAGCAACAAGGGTGTGAGGGACCTTTTGCCTCTGTCTCTGCCCTCTTGCGTTTTACACGCTGCCCCATTCCCTTTCGTGCAATTAACCTGACAAAGTTTTTGAACAGCTGTCTAACTTTTCTCCCTGAGCCGCGGGTAGATTTTTATCTTCGCCACGAACAGCACAGAAAACTTTTCCCAGTCAGTTAACAGTTTGTCTCGCTGCGGGTTTTTAAAGTCTGAGTACAGATTTACAACATGCTTTATGTATATTTTCTTAGTCCCAAGGTCCC
Source organism: Rhinopomastus cyanomelas (assembly GCA_013400115.1). Classification (NCBI taxonomy): domain Eukaryota; kingdom Metazoa; phylum Chordata; class Aves; order Bucerotiformes; family Rhinopomastidae; genus Rhinopomastus; species Rhinopomastus cyanomelas. Next base: position 266,034 of record VXBP01009719.1, read on the forward strand.
TTCTCTTCACAGATACATACACAACGTGTCATGTAGGAAATATAAATTGTTGATTGTACAGGCACTCTCCTCCTTTTTAAACCTTTCCAAAGGTCTTTTTGTTAAATACACCCAGACACCGTTTGACAGATGAGGGGCTAATTGCTCTGTGAATTACCTCTATCGATTCCTGTTTCATGTTGAGCCAAACAAACAAAAGATATTAATGCTTCGAAAAAAATGAATGATGACCTTTCTCTGCAAACACAGCTTGCGGCCTCTGATTATTGGTGATTCCAAAGAGCAGCGGTCAATCGCAATAGCTGTAACGCTATGATCACTATAATAAGCTTGCCTGACCTTCTCTGCCATGTTAAGTGGTTTAAATTTATTTGCCCAACAACAGTGGAGCTTTCATTTAAAGTCACAGAACATTCAATTCTTTCTAAAGATCCAGGCTATTTTTTTTTATAGCTTTACCTGGTTTAAAAAAAGAGCCAAGGGAAAAACCGGCTGCACACGGAGCCGGTCGTAACACCGGGTCCTGGGCAGAGCCAAGGAGGGATTTTAACCTGCGTGATCCTTGCTCTGGCTCTAACAGTGGAGGTTGCTCCTGATCATTTTACCTTCCCACTGCTCCACTCATCTTAGAGGTGCTGGTTTGCACTCTCCCTTCAACAGAGTTGCAGTTGGGCAACTATCTTTGCAGTCATCCCAGCTGGACTAAGAGCAAATCGTTATCATCGAATGCAAATGCAGTCCTAAAACCCAGTCGCTGCAAGATTTCCCCAGACATGGTCAATAGCAGAATCTGGCTACAAGCAAAATCTCCTGCAAGCCCTTCATTGATGTTGTCTCTCTTTTCCCCACTTCCTAGCCAGGGTTAGCGTGAGAAATAAAAAGGTGGGAGTCAAGATAAGGCAACCCACAGCAGATGAAGTCCTTATCTTTTTGCTGGGAGCAGTCTGCAAATTTGCTGGAATATTCCTTATCTTGAGATTTCTGCCTCCCTCCTTGGATTCCTATGGACAAGAAACACACGCAAGACAATCCTGCCTGTGATAATACGACACTATCCCTAAAATAGGAATAATAATCCGTCGTCTCCTTTTCAAAGTGGGTTTTTTTAAGTGGTGGATACAGCAATCTCAGTAAAGTCCTTGGGAATTCAGCGTTCGTTTTGCTCACTGTTATAAGGCACCGGTATGAAGTGAAGGCTGAAACACAGCAACAGGAAAATATGGTCTAAATTTGTTAGAGACAAAAATACAGCATCAGAAATGATTCCTGGGGGAAACCAAAGCCATCAGAAAGCTATTCACTTCTCTCAGCCTCATTTTTAAAATTCTACTTACCTTCCTCTCTGCGAGGAAGTAAAACCACTGCTGCTTGGGAAATTCCCTCTCCTTCCACACACACCAAGTATCAGCTTGGGATCAGGGCTCAGCAGAACTCCACCACCTGCCTGCACCCTCCTAGTCCCGTCCCTGGGTGCTCGGCAGGACCAGAGCTCATCTGGGTGATGCTGTCTGAGCACATGGAATACAGAGGACTCTGAGGAGAAGAAACAGTCATTGTGGGGACTCTGCTACAGATACAAGGCAGGATAATGAGGGGAAAGGACGCTCAGATGTGTTGGCAGGCTGGTGACACCCTCAGAGGCAGATTCAAGGAGTGATGCAGACGTGCTTAGCTTGGGGAAAACTTGGAAGGGCAATAAAGCGGAGTCAAGTGCAGGAGAGCAGTACCTGCCAAAAGAAGTGGTGAATCAGGTAGTAAAACCATAGAAAGGAATACAGGAAGGAGAAATGTGGGGAAAGTACCCTAAAATTTTCTCTGTGGATATACTGGCACAGAGCATGGCTGCAGAGAATGTTTGTGTCTGTGAGAGAAACTTCTTCCCTAAATGAATTTATTATCAAAATGCCCCTGAGGCTCGAATTTAATTTCAAATAGAGCTTAAGTAATCAGACATCTATGACTCGGAGCTGTGAAAGTCTGAGGCATGTTGTGCTGCAAGAGACAGCTATATCTTTAACATCAAAAATTAAAGTTCTGAGGAAAGTGCGTTTCATGCTCAACAGAATTCTGATGCGTCTCTGTATCCATGTCAGAGTCACACCCAAGGAAGGAACCCTCCTTTGAAACCTTCATGTGCCAAACAGCCTTCGGCCGTGAGAGTGGTGTAAAGGATGAAAAGTTCAGCTGCCAAGGAAGAAGTTGTTCCTATTCCTAGATTAAATATCCTTGTGGCAGTTACTGGTCATCTTGGTTATGATGAAGAGGGGCAGTTCTTTACTTGGAAACTGCAGTGCAGTGCAAAGCACCGCTCTGCATCATGAGTCAAGATCACAGTCAAGTTCCCAGTCCAAGCCAGACTTTTCATTTGTCATAGAAGAGGAAACAGAGGCAGAGAGCTAGCGAGAGGCACACAAACCAGAAAGGAAAGGGACACCTTTGTCCCTCTGATCCACAAAGTGTCATTTTGGGGGTTCAAAAGAGGTACCATGGTAAGGAAATCCCGCAAACGCCTCCTGCTGCGTCGTCTTGAACATTTAAAACCCCATCTATCAAACAAGCAGGTAAATACTAACAAACCTTGAAATGAAGAGGCATCTGGCTACGATGCTACTGAACAGGTGCTGAAAACATGTTCGCAGAGTTGTTGGGGCAGAGGTGGGGGTGATAAACTGGTGACTCTGGGAGTCTTTCTCTCTGGTTTTGGGGGTTTCTTTGGTATTTTTTTTTTAATGAAGATGTCTTTAGCATCTTTCCTGGACTGTTAAGAGCAGAGAAGGTGGATAGGGGAGACACGGTGGGAAGAGGTATATTTGTAGTGCAGTCTTACTACAGCCAAAGCCAACTGGATTAAAAATTAAAACTGTGTTAATCTGTTATCTACTAGAAGCTTTGCTCATCTGGATAAGGGGTGGTTGCTGGTCTCAGACCAGTCTGTTGCTCCCACTGTTGTATCTTCCTGCAGTCCAAAGGTCTTTTTCTCAAAAAGGAGACCACAAACCGCAGAGGTGACGATACTTCTGCTTCCAAGAACCTGCTCCTGTGGTCCCAAGTCACATTTAGCCATTTCCATGCAGTCACTCCAGCCCCTTACAAGTTCCTTTGCAGCACATTTTCCTCAGGAGCAAACTGGACTTTGAGAACATAGAAAGTTCAGAGAAGAAACCTTATTCTTAAGAAGGAATAAAAATAAAAATCTTTGAAGGACAGAATCACAGAACATCAGGGATTGGAAGGGTCCTTGAAAGATCATCTAGTCCAACCCCCCTGCCACAGCAGTGTCACCTAGACCAAGTCGCACAGGAACACATCCAGACAGGTCTCAAATGTCTCCAGTGAAGGAGACTCTACAACCACCCTGGGCAGCCTGTTCCAATGCTCTGTCACCCTCACTGTGAAGACGTTTCTTCTGATATTTATATGGAAACTCCTCTGTTCCAGCTGACACCCATTGCCCCTTGTCCTATCACTAGATGACATTGAGAAGAGCCTGGTTCCATCCTCCTGACACCCACCCTTCACATATTTATAGAAATTAATGAGGTCAGCCCTCAATCTCCTCTTCTCCAAGCTAAAGAGATCCAGCTCCCTCAGCCTTTCCTCATAAGGAAGGGGCTCCACTTCCTTCATCATCCTCGTTGCTCTATGCTGGACTCCCTCCAGCAGCTCTGTGTCCTTCTGTAACTGAGGGTCCTAGAACTGGACACTGGTTTAACTGGTTGGAGGTCCTGCAAAGTATGTTCCTTATTCTAAAAAGTGAGTGTTGCAAGAGCTTTCCTCAGCCCACAGGCCCCTTTACTTTCAAGCAGCACTGTGGTGTTTCGGGAGAGCACATTACGCTTTGGCCTCTGGCTTCTTAGCTATGGGCTGCACCAGCGGAGCCGCCATGAGAACGGGTTTCTCACAAGGGTAGCTCCTCTGAAATGCCATTTTCACACCAGCTGGGGATCTGCCTCTTAAGAACAAAGGAAACAAATTACAGCGAGTCCCTAAAGGCAGATAGCTGGCATTTCCTCCCACTTGTGCCTCCACCAAGTCAAAAATAGCTTCTGTTCAGGGGATATCGCACACGGATGAGGATTCAAACCATTCCCAGATTGAGGATGCCAAGCTTCCACTGTTTCTCTGGGAAGACCAATACGCCCCAAACTTCTGGCTCCAATAGGCCGGATGTGATGATAATATATGGATCTCCCAGTACTTGGGACTTTATAGGACACCTCCCAGCGGAACGTCTGCAGTTGTTAGCTCAAAGGGATGAAAAGCTTATGAAGTTGCATTCCCACAGCCAGATGGGATATAGGACTTTCTCCTTCAGCTGAGAACCTCTCGTTTCAAATCCTGTCTAGGTAAATTACCTTTCCAGGGCTGGGTATTTCCTTTCTGGATATTCCTTCGAAGTAGCCTTCAGGGAGTTGACTAACTTCTTAATGGCTTGGTCAGACAAGAAGGAAGGAAACTTGCACTGGTCCAGTGGGAGGCACCACTTCAGGCAGTCAGCATCCTGCCATTCTTCCAAGTCGGTGAATCATAGCAGCCTAACTCTCTTTCAAGGGCAAACTTCTTCCTTTCAGATAGGGCCAAGGTAGCAAAGGCAAGGCCTAAAATAGTTCCAGCCAACATTTGGCTTTGAAAACAATTTCAAAGAGTCACTGATGACTGCTAGGAAGAAGTCAAGCCTTGATCTAGAACTGGACAAATACCTCTGAGTCTAAAGTCTGAAAGAAAGGACCTATGAAACAAAAAAAAATCATTCATAAGACTCATTATCTGCAAGTAGTGTTCCAAAGAAATGCACAGACAACAAGTTTTCCCTTTCCTTGTGGTTTCTGGAGATTAGAAATAGTCTGGTACCTGCCTAATTTCCTTATTTTATGTTGTATTATATCACATCGGAATTAAAAGCAGCTACAGACCTTCATGTCTCTACTATAAACAGGGCTGTGGCTCCAGGGGTTGTTTCGTACTTCTCTTTACTAAACACTGCTTCACCTCCTTAATCATCCAGTTTACATTTACATTTTGCTGTAGGTTCTGTTTCTGTACAGATACATGCTTTTGCAGGTTAACTGTAGCCTCCAGACTTTTTGAGAAGCCAACGTCTAGCGGCTGGGTATTCACAATAAGATGAGGCATCGTATGCATCAGGATCAAGTCTCGCTTTGCAAGTGAAGAAAATGTCTGGATGAGTGCTTCAGTGCTTCTTCAAGCTCCTCAGAGGGTGTTTGAGCATGATAGTGGGTCAAAGAGGTTTCTATAGATAATAACTCAGATCTAATAGGGACAACATAAAAAAGGGATGGGTGGTAGGAGCTTAAACTTCCAGAACTACAAAAAGCTGTCTATTTAGTCTGACCTTCTCATAAGGGGACCTTTGAGTCTACCTCTAGAGACTCTTGGTGTGGTGATGACAGGTAAGAGCCAAGGAAACAAATGGCTAGAGTCTTGTGCACAGTCCTGAGGCAGACTTTTTGATCTCTATCATAATCATATCAACATTTTACCTAAGACGGAGGCAAGATTAATCTCTTCTTGACTAGTTACGTCATCTGGTGAAGTTCTGTTAAAGGTTTTTCTTCCTTTCCTAGACTCCAGTGATAGTGATAATTGATTAATTGATTGAAGACAAAAAAGCTGGGCTGTACTCCTGGCAGAAATCATTGTGAACCAAAAGCTTTCAATATAAAAAGATGTTTGAAAATGAATTATGAGAGAAGACAAGAAATAAATGCTTTCTTTAAAAAAACACTTAGATGGTTGAACCAACTTTCTTGAAGATGCTATAGGTAAGAGCAGTTAATAACATCAAAAGGTTTTAAAGAGTCACAGAATCAGAGAGTCACAGAATCACAGAACATTAGGGGTTGGAAGGGACCTTGAATGATCATCTAGTCCAATCCCCCTGCCAGAGCAGGATCATACTTCCCTACACGTATGTGGTGTGCACACGTTTTGCAACTTAAGCCATCTCAGCAGTAAATATATAGAGAAGTTTTGCTACCAAGCTGGACTACCCAGTGTCCAGGCCCTGCCCTGCTGTTTAATAGTCACAACAGCAAAAGACAAGCCATGCATTATAAGAAAACCCAAAAATGGTTGGCACCAGAGACATTCCCCTACACATGAAATGGAAATAACTATTCAAGCTAAATGGCTAATCTTCATACATATGGCCTGTGCGAGAATTGAAGTTGATTCTATATGAGCAGAGAGAGATTTTTCATTCTTTTTAAGTAATTGTTTAGAAAATATTCCCGTTCGAATTATGAACGTCAAGCCTACAAAATGTTATTTTTAAACATCAAGCTGTTTTCTTTTACTTAGAGAGAAGCCAAGGAATAAATTGCTAAATATAGTTTATATGTTGGAAACAGTGACACAACCTTCATTCTCTTGGTGCTGTAAAATATGTAACTTTAAATATAAATTTTACAGAAGACTATTTTGCCCAACAGAGATTTCATTTCACTGAGTGAATCACATTAATAACACTTAGCTTATGTGGTGCTTTTCATCTGTGGATCTCACAGCACTTTACAAAATGTAAATTCATTACCAATATTTTACAGAGATGCAGTAAAGGGATTTGCTGAAGGTTACACAGCGAGTTAGCAACAGGGCTGCTGAAAGAGTGAAGCCCCAAAATCTTGTTCCTTGCCCGTTAGAGGACAGTGAGCTGCACATTAATTGGTTTTTCACTCTTCTTGCAGCATGTGTCGCTGGAGAAACACTCTGAGAATTTATTATGGTGAAGCAAACCAAGGCAGGTATCATGCATTATCTGTTTGCCCTATTTACCATCGTGATGGCTACATGGACGACTGAGAAATTTGGGGATGAGACCCCTGTATAGTGAACAGTTGTGATGAAGGAACTTACACTTCAGCAGCACTGTGGAAAAAGAGAGAGAGGAGCACTGGGCATTTGACAAGTGCCCACCCAATACACCTCTTTATTTTTTGGGGTGAGTTCACAGAATCACAGAACATCAGGGATTGGAAGGGACCTTGAAAGATCATCTAGTCCAATCCCCCCCCAACAGCAGGATCACCTAGACCAAATACCACAGGAATGTATCCAGGCAGATCTTAAACATCTTCAGAGGAGACTCCACAACTCCCCCTGGGCAGCCCATTCCAGTTCTTCATCATCCTCATTGTGAAGGAGTTCCTTCTCATATTGATGTGAAACCTCTTATGTTCCAGCTCACTCCCATTGTTCCTTCTCCTATCATTAGATGCCACCGAGCAGAGCCTGATTCCATGTTCCTGACACCCACCCTTCAAATATTGATCAACATTAATGAGGTCACCCCTCAGTCTCCTTTTCTCCAAGCTCAAGACACCCAGCTCCCTCAGCCTTTCCAGCTTGGTGGAGTGACAAAAGGGTGAGAGATTAAATGAGAGGAATAAACCAAAAACCACTAGAGGAATAGTCCAGAGTGGTAAATTCACCTACAGTCATAGTTTTACAGCGATTGCTCCAGCATCATTCTAAACACAGCCGCTCTAATGTGGGAGGTGTCGATTGCTGAAGGGTAGGGAGAGAATGGAAGATGTTAGAAACGTTGACATGGAAGAAAATAGTGAGAAGTGCTCTGTGGCCACTACCTCCACCCCTTCCCCAAGCAGCAGCATCTGTGTTTGTTACTCCTTGTTGGCTCCTTAGTGGGCTCAGGGAGACAGCCTGGGGGACTGACATCGTTTTCCAAAAGATAGTCATCTTCCTCATAACAGTTGTCTGCACTGGATAGGATTTTAAACGGAGGCAGCAAATGGCATCACACCCAAGTTATCTGTATTCTGCAAAGCAGCACTGTCTCCAGAAGTTGTGTCTTGCTGTTTTCCATCAGAAACTGCAGCCTTCTAACAAGTACTTGAAAAAATCTTCAGAAGTTCATACAGCATAGCAGACAACAAAGAGCATGATCTTCCTCTTAGACTCTCTGATAGGAAAACGATCGTCTACTCTTCATTTAGGTGTAGATTTCTGAAACCCTAATTCTGATGGCCAAAAGATGAGATTCTGGCCTCTCACAAACTCAAAAGACAGACACGTAAATTTGGAGAAAGCCTTTCATTTGGGAGAACCACTCCAGCTTTGTGTGGATGTAAATGGAAGCCCAACATGCAGAAGCAGCATGTCAGAGCACACTTGCATCAGTTCATAGAATCACAGAATCATCAAGGCTTGGAAGGGACCTCGGAAGATCATCTAGTCCAATCCCCCCCAACAGCAGGATCACCTAGACCAAGTCACATAGGAACACATCCAGGCTGGTTTTAAACATCTCCAGAGAAGGAGACTCCACAACCCCCCTGGGCAGCCTGTTCCAGTGCTCTGTCACCCTCACTGTTCCCAGAACTACTGAAAAGGAAAGAAAAAAAAGTTTTCTGATCCTTGATGTACAGTCTTGCTTTTAGCACGTACAATAAAACCCTACACATCACACCCTTGACAGATGCGGAGTGGTGTGTCTCCACATAAATAGGATTAATTAGATCATTGATTCACAGCAGCTGAAAATCCAGCCCTCCATTCTGCAGCACATGTCAATGTTATTACCCAAACAATAAGATTTGCTTAACAAAAATATAACTCTGGTCTTTTCAGGTATCACTGATACTTGATTGTTTGGAGTATTGGCTTTCTGACAGTGTTTGGAATGAAGCCATTTTTATTAATTTAGTTATTTTTGCTGATATAAAAGGTCGTCTATCATGTTAATGATGTATCGGTCTGTGGTACCTCCGAACAATAATTACAGAATGTTCCTAATAGTAAATCATTTGTCACAATCAGAGCTCACTACAACAACCTTTTGTTGAGCAGTACAATACATTAGGTGAATAGCAACACACCTTTATGCTCTCCAATTAAAGGATCCCACACATGCAGAATCTGCACGAACTTTACAGAGAAGTATCATGAATTATGAGCTGCTGCTTATGAGATCTTGCTAGGTATAGAACTCGCTGCTAATTTTTAACTTGTCAAATCATTTGTATGGATCTTTTCAAGTATAATTGGAGCTGCAGACAGATTTCCCAGTCTGTCAAATCAGAAGTGTTTAGAAAATTTCAGAGGATCAGGGACTTTGAAAATAGACACAAATAAATATTTAAAAGACCAGCTAATCTATTCAGAATGCAAATGTGTCCTGTCACTCTATTACTCCATTTAGATAGTGATAAAATCTCTTCTTGTTTTATCCATTTGGTAAAAACTGTAGAAAGATTTTAGTTGAGGGAAGAGCTTTCCCAGCTCTAATGACAGGCACCACACGAATTACTGGGTGGTCAGCTATGGAGAACAATTTGATCACATCCTGCTCGAACGTCGATTCTACTTCCAGCTGCTGAATATCATTAACATATATTAATGACCCAGAGGACAATCACAGAATCATAGAATCATAGAATCATTAGGGATCGGAAGGGACCTCGAAAGACCATAGAGTCCAATCCCCCTGCCAGAGCAGGATCGACTAGTCCAAGTCACACAGGAACTTTTAGTACTTTCTTATGCTCATGGAGTTGCCACATGAAGTTGTGCGATGAAGGGGGTTCATTGCAGACCATTGGACCAGATTGCCCAGGGAGGTTGTGGAGTCTCCTTCTCTGGAGACATTTAAAACCCACCTGGACATGTTCCTGTGTGACCTGATCTAGGGGATCTTGATCTGGAAGGAGGATTAGATTAGATGATCTTTTGAGATCCCTTCCATTCCCTGATGTTCTGTCATTCTGAGATTAAGATGGACACTAAACTATAAACAAGTTCAAGAATTCATGGGTTTGAATATTGTCTCCATGTGGTTTTAAGGGTCCATATTTTGTTTGGATTAAGCAATTGTGTCCTCCTCTTTGTCCATAATGCTTGGCAGAAAGGAAAGGCCATGTCTGTCACTGGCGTTACACCTGTTATAAGGTGCATATAATGGTACATAATGGTATATAATGGTATACACCTGTTATAATGGTTATAATGCCACTAAATCCTCGCTGTAATGGTTTAATGGTGCCTGGATAGGGTAGATTAAACCCAACCTGAAAAAGAAAACCTTTTTCAGATGTTCAGAGGCTTCATTCTTACATCGCCTCTCACACCGAGTCAGCGCGGCTTTGCCGGAGCAGCAGGACACGTCGTTTTCCCTTGCAAGGCCTTCACAGGTTTCAAATTGGGGTGGTCTGCTGGACACTTCTTCATGCCCCTCAGGAGGAACGAGAGAGCGGAACACACATGAAAATAAGAGGAAAAAGACCCAGACGAGCTGCCACAACAGCGCTGCTCTCCACCCAAACGCCTCAATTATCTCTCCCAGGCCTCTGCAACACCACACACCACATCAGGAGCAGCAGAGGGACTACCAATGAGTAATTAAACCTCTTATTGCTTTGCATGGCTGAGTAGTTTTCATAACAGCGCTGCACAAAACTTGAGATCCGCAGATTTTTATACAAGCTCCTCAACATTTCGACTTGCCTCTCTCTCCTTTTTTAATTTCAACCGTTAGAATAAACTTTATTGTGAACTGCTGGGAATAGGAGGATTTGAGCAGGCAAGTGCTAAGATGATTGTTCATTAAACCCAATGACTTTGAAACTGCCTCTGTGTCAATTAAAATAAAAACTGTCAAATGCTTTAAAAGAGCAGCTTTGTATAATAGGAACTCTGTCGAGTTTATTGGTAAAGATAGAGAGCCATTCGGGGAGGTTACGCAGGGGGAGATAACACATCTTGCTCTGGAGTCATGTCCCAGTCTCTCCTAGTTCATCTTCAGCAAGGAAAACTCCACACAACATCTGGATCGCCATCTCCGCCCCCCCGGATAGTGAGAGGAAGAAGGGGGTTGGCCTTTTTCTCCTCTTCTTTTCCCAGAGAGCTTTTTTTTTCCCCCAAGCTAACAATTAGGATTAATTGTCAACTTCTACACCAGCGGCTTTTGTTGTGTTTTGTTTCTAACTGGATGCAGATTTAACACTTCGTATAACTTTAGAAGGCCGCTCTGTTACGGTAGCCAGCCAATCCGACGGGGGATCTTCACGCCTGCGTGTCAAGTGTCAGGCATAAAAGAGCTGTAAAGCGGGACAATAAAAAGCGTGTGGCTGCAGGATCCTGACGGCCCCCGCGCTCGGCAATTAACCAGCCTTCATAACAATTAGCAAAATTGGAATCAGGCTGGAGACGTAAGTGTGGGCGCGTAGGACGGACACGATGGAAGCGCCTCCCTTCCTTCCGCAAATGTCCTTCTGCTGTGTCTCGTGGCGGTACGGCTGTGCAGTGGCCATTTCTGGAGCGAGGAGGAAAACAAACACGAGGCAAAGCAGAGGGAAGGAAAGATGCCGGGTCCTCAAGAGGGCAGCGAGGAGAAGGGAGAGGGGGGAGACACCTTACCCCCCAAAAATAAGAAAATTTAAATCTCTCTCCCCCTGTCCTCGCACACACCACCCACCCTCGCGGTGTTCTGTCCAGAAGAAAAATCCCTCAGCCGCAATGGTTGTTTTTATTAAATTCTCCTCAATAAAAAGCTCAGGCAGGATTTATTAGGTACTCAGGGCGGACGTTTAGTATTTCGCCAGTTATTAAGTGAAAATCAATAGAAAGCAAAGAAAATGGAAGTCACTGCACTGTTAGCACGCTGTTGTCGCCCAGATATTATGTCGGCTGTCTTGTAGATTCATGACAGACGAAAGCGGCCGGGAGAGAACTCTTTCTGCTTACATTGCAGGAGCCAAAGTGGGGTTATTCATTAGATCAGGCAGCTGGCCAGATGGATTTCCAGTTCAGTTTTACCATTTATCTTAAAAACGCCTGTATCGAGTGAGAAAGAACACTGATATTATGTGATATCGATGGCAGCTTTATGTATCTAAATCAGGATTTATTGTTATTTTGTTCCGAAGACCTTTTTTTCTCAAGAAATACCATTTCACTGGAAGAAAATAATAGCTAAAACCTTGTCAAAGATAACCTTTCATGTTGTTCGTGCACCGCTGGCTGTAAAACAAATAGAACCTGGGGTATAAATAGGTTTAACCACATCCTTACAAATCATTCCCTTTAGGATTTTCTTTCTTTTCTTCCTTTTTTTCTTGGGTTTTTTTTTTAATGGCACAAATGTGGGGTTTGGTCATCAGTTGTTTTTCTTGCCGGTTATTTAGCTATAAATAACGTCAGCAATTGTTTTAATTGCATTAAAATACACTGCAAGTTTTATGTCTCTCAAGGCCAGAGCAGAAGGGTTTTTTTTTTTTTCAGTGGGTGGGTTTGGGAAGGAAGTTTTTTGGAGTTTTTTTGCCTTTTGCTTTTTTTAAAGCCTCCTCCTCTGTTACCAAACTTTTCACCCAGATCATCACAACAGAAGCAACAACAGCTGCTCTACCATAAAAAAACGTGTTTTTAAGAGACAGGACCAGATCTCTGAAAGAGACTAGCTCCTGCTCAGGCTTCTAGAGGAAAAGTGTGGCTTTTCAAAAGTTTTCAACATTCAGCAAGTTGTGTTTTCTCCAGATCATGGAGCAATTTGGAAGAACTGGTTTCTTCCTCCCCTAATCAGGAAAGGCAGGGCTGCTTCTTCTAAACCTCATTTCTCCTGCAAACGTGATTGAAATGAGTCCTTCTAGCTTTGCAAAGCCACCAGGTGCTCGATTCAAACCCCACGTAAGCAGACACTAGACTCAGCACTCTTCCACATGGTAGCTGTGGGTAGCACCATGTCTGGTGAACAGTCACACTGTGGCTCAGTGCTGGTCATCCCAGTGTTTGCTTCATTGTGTGTTTTGCTTGCTGATCCAGTAGTAAAGCTCCAAACTCAAGCCCCAAGCACCTTAGAAGCAAAAAAAACCCCAGTGAAATAAAAGTTGTGCTGACAACCTTTAAACTGATTGAAAACTGGATGAGATTGATACCAATGTCCTTTAAGGAACAATGGAGACATTTGGGTTTTGGCTTTTGTGATTGTCCACAGATTAAACTGAACAAGGTCCACGGGGCCACTGAAACAGCCTGTGAGATCAGCCACCCCCACATCTCAGAACCCTTTTATGCATCAAGGCTTTTAATTTACTTTATTGCCTTTTAACCTGTTATTAAACTGTTTTCCTGTTACTAAATATCCTAAGTCCTGAGTGAACAGTCAGTTTAACCCACCTAGGTCCATGACTGTCCATGGTAGAACATCCAGGTTGTCCCAACTAGGCTTTGCCCCTGCCAGGGTCTCTGGGAGACTTCAATGTGTTTATCGTGACTCCAACTGCAACTTCAAACCCAAGGTTTAGTCACTCAACCTTCAAAGGGTGTGAAGCCTGTGGAGCACAGGAAAAAATAAGAAAGCTGCTTTGAGTCAGGCAGATACCTACAAGAGAGCTGACCGAGTTGTAAATAACATCACAGCCCTGGCAGGAAGGAGCAGAGCCCATTGCTTTTACAGTTTTTTCCTCTTTTCCTTCTGAAAGTGTCGGCCCGTCACCATCTCACTGACGTGCTGGACCATTTCCCCTAGCTCAGATATTTTCCTCGGGTCTCTGAGTGTTTAGATTGCCTTTGAATGCAGTGTACCACGGGAAGAGGAAACCATTGTGTCTAGGATGGAGCTACACATGTGTTCTCTTCCCCTACCCACAGCTCAGCTATTGTTATCCTGCAGAATCCTTTGATTCAGCACCAAATCCCAGAGACCCCCACTGTAGATGCTCGGAGAGGCAGTGGCCAAAGAGATAAAGCTCATAGTCACCATGACTGTTGGTTTTTCAAACAGTCAGGTTTGTTCTGGCTGGAGCATCTCTCAGAGAAATTGGACACAGTGAAAACAAGTCACTAGTGAAGGAAACTGAAATGTTGGTGACCACACAGTCTTGAATTCTTTTTAAAATTAGCTTTTACCTGGCAAATCAGAAGCTGTTCAGAGCATTTTAAAGACAGAGGACTGTGTGAGCAAAGGAAGCACTACCCTAGATTTTAAATCCTTAGTGCCTATGTGTTGCTAGAGATCTAGTCTGAAGTTCCTGCTGATAACACAGACACAGAAGAAACCTGGATCTGGAGTGGGCTCCTGTGTCACAAGTGAAAGGTGCACACAGAATCACAGAACATCAGGCACTGGAAGGGACCTCGAAAGATCATCTAGTCCAATCCCCCCACCACAGCAGGATCCCCTAGATCATCAGGTGCAGTGGCTGTAGTCTTCATACAGCCATAGGTGCTGTTCATGCAATTCTGGAAAACATGTCTCTTCATTTCTACTCATCATCATCACTTAAAGTTCCTGTCTAGCAATGTTTCCCATGGAACAGTCAAGCAACCTCTGTCTAGGTAATGAGGAAACAGAAGCAAGTTTCCATCTGTTTTGTTTAGGGTCTCTTGGAGACTTCAGTCTGTGTCCCACATAGAGTCCAAGCTGTGTTTAACAGCCAGAAGATATTAGCTGCTCTGTGGTGGAAACACCTTTCTCTCAGTGCCACGTAATGGTCAATTAACTCCTGAGGTAATTTTTTGAATGCAATTACATCTCCTTTACCAAAACATGTCAACATTTTCCAAATTCTAGTTTAGTTTAGCTTTGCTTTGTTAGAAAAGCTATTCCATGGACTTCTCTTTCTTGGAACAGAACTCTGGTGTCTTGTGGTTCTGGCAGTTCTGGGGCTGTGTGTAACAAACTGTGCAGATCCACAGCACGGCCACCCACTAGCTCTACCTATGGGTCTTCCATCTGATGTTATCTTTGCTGCCTCTCCATCTCCTTCTCCTCCTCCTTGCACCTCAGCAGCTTGTGCAAGCAGCCAGACTTACACCACGAGCTCTACCCCGCAGCACTGGCCAGTTTTCTGTGCCAGTCCCAGGGCAGGAACTCAAAAGTGAGACGAAGTTTTCTTTCCCCTCTCTCCTCACCGTCTCCAAGACTCTGGGAGAACATGAGAAAAATCCTAACACCTGATTCAATTAGATCAAGGCTTTGCTTTTCTTTTTTTGAGAATTGTTAATAAAATCACACTTCTGAAACAAAAAAAAAACCCCAACAGGATGGAATGTAAATACAGCACTAATTTAATTACACTTTGGCGCTGGGAGACACTAATGTAAATATTCTGGTGAGGAGGCCTAAGACACTTGAAGTAATTACTTAAAGGCTTCCTTTCAAAGAATCTCCCCCTTTTTATTAAATGCCTTTTAACATTAGCACTTTCTTCCTGACAAATTAAATGAAATTTCATTACTCTCCCTGACTTAATGGCATGAGGCTGCCTGCTGCAGGCGTGAGTTAACCCTCTCTGGACAGAAGATGCAGAGTTTGTGTGTCCTGCCTGCTTCTGGGTGTTGCTACATGGCTGGAGCATCCCCCTGGCTCCCCATTGCCATCCTCAGTGCAGCTGCAAGCTCTGCCTTGCACCCCGTGTCCCACAGTGGTCCAGCAACCAGCTCATGGATGTTTGAAGTCCGGAACAACTGCTAGGCATGGGATGGCTCCAGCTCCTCACTTTTCCCAGGTTTGAAGAGTTGAAGCTGGGAGTTGAGCCTATAGGCTGAACTTTAAGAGGCATGCATTTAAAACCCACCTGGATGTGCTCCTGTGGGACTTGGACTAGGTGATCCTTCTGTGGCATGGGGATTGGACTAGATGATCTTCTGAGGTCCCTTCCAATCCCTAATGTTCTGTGATTCTGTATGATTCTGTGACAAAATTAAAATCCTTATGAGACTTATTGTAAAATGAGTAGGAATCTAAGATCAGATCCACATTTAAAATGATCATCAAACCAGGTAGGTTAAGGTTCCAGCACCTCATGACAGTGCAGAACTTCTAAAACACCGCAGTGCTGAAACCACTGGCACCACCAGTGCTGTGTCTTCATGCACTTGCCAAGAGAGCGGAGAACGAAGCAGTGTTGCTGATCAATACCTGTGTGAGCAGATTTACTTTCTGATCAAAGTCCACTTGACCAGTCCATTTTGTAACTTCCTCCTGTCCCATTGATTTTTCTTGAAGTTAAATAAAAGTGGGTCAGATAATTTGCTGATTTATTTACATACCCACGCAGCATCCACGAGTCCTACCAGACCCTTTTCCAGATGAGGGAACTGGTGAAAAACTCTCTGCTGGCTCTTTCTATTCTGCCCCGTGGCAGGAGGAGCTGAGCAAAGCTTCTAAAACTCTAGAAGGAGCCAAGTCTCATCAACTGGCGCAGAGAGGGAAGAGGCAGCATCTCTCAGACATATTTCAAGCAAGTTAGCAAACTCTCACCGCTTTACCCCAGCTGAGAATCTGGCCTTACAAACAAATAGGGGAAAAATAAAGACCTGCCCTACCCAAATCACAGAATCACACAGAATAGAAGAACATTAGGGATTGGAAGGGACCTGGAAAGATCATCCAGTCCAATGACCCTGCCACAGCAGGATCACCTAGACCAAGTCACACAGGAAAATGTCCAAGTGGGTTTTAAACATCTCCAGAGAAGGAGACTCCACAACCCTCCTGGGCAGCCTGTTCCAGTGCTCTGTCACCCTCAATGTGAAGAAGTTCCTTCTGATATTTATATGGAACCTCCCTATCCTGCCTGTTGGAGCTGCCAGCAAGGAGAGAAATTTATGCTGGTTTAATAACGATTTTTAAAAGTTCTTTGATGAAAGATTACCATGGGGTCTGCCCATTTCAATCACTCTTCACCCTCAGCACATGCGTTACCAGTGTCAGTTGCCATCTTATCACAGAGGTCCTCTCTCAGAACGCAGAGTATTTAGGACCGAAAACAAGGGCCTTGAAAACTCCAGTTCACATCAAACAATTTTTTTTGGCCGGGTTCGCGGGTCAGTGTACGAAGGAAGAAAATATATCTGTTTTCTTCGGCAACGCTGTCAGATTTCATAAAGAGAGCTTTCTCCTCTTGTGAGGTCCAGGTAAAAGTTCACCCGTTCCCTGGCTTCTTGCTTCTGACAAACAAAAATCAAGGACCTGAAAATAACTATTTTATCTGAAAAAATGCTAAACATCCCCAAACAAACATTCAGCTGTGCCGTTGCCAAATTCCACAAGTGAGAGAGCTGCAGGCCAAGACAGCCCGTGTCTCGCTGGGGAATAACGGGTAAAGTTTGGCCAGCTGCCCCTTCCAGCCCTTCAGGGACCCACAATCCAATTGCAGCGTCTTAGCGGATGTGAATTTCAAGGTTACACCTGGGTGTTCAAGGGCAGGGCCAAGTGTAATCGGCACTTAGATCATAGATTAATCTTATTTGCCATCTATTAGGTTTGATTCCTGCTTCCCGCTCTCCCTCCCTAAAGCCAGGATTATTGTGATAGTTTAAGATAATGGATTCTAACGGAAGAAAGGTCACGCAGGCATTGAGATTTGGAACCTTAAGATAATATGATTAATCTAAAAGCTTCTTTCTAAAAGGGGAGGGGATACTCTCATACGTTTAATTGAGGGGCGAGAGCGGGAGGGAGAGATGGAATTAGCGACATGAAAGGAGGAGTGAAGGAGCCTACTTTTTGTCAACTGCAATTAATTAACACAGCAAGGCAACGCCATTCATTTTCAAACCCATAAACCAGTTTCTTTCTGTTTTAATGCCTTAAAGTGAGGATTATTTAATTTTTAGGTCTTTATTGAAGATCATTAATTGCTGACAAACGCCCGTATTGATTCCCAGGGACAAATGTAAACTACCTGGAGGGCCCACAGAGAGACACAAGTAAAAAGTCACACACTGAGGGATGGAAATTGCTGTGTAAATGAGATGTGCTAGTGTCAGGTGCTTGGCTTTTACGGGTGCTGCAAGAAAACTCCACAACAGAGAAATGGATTGCAATAAGTTTATAGTAGTAGCCAAAATGTTCTGGGGACTGTGGGAGAGAGTCTCACCACCCCAAGGAAGCAGAAACATCGTATTGTCGTGCAGCATTGCATAATAAAACCTTCCCTTGGTTATTTATACTGCCCGAGATTATCAGATAGAGGAATTTGAGAACAAAGAAATAGTCCCTTTGTTATTGATGCTGTTTATTTACTTGGGCGTTTGGATAACCGAACGTAAAAAAATCAAAGCACGTCCTTATGTTCTGCACATGTTGTTTCAATGCCACAAGAATTTGTTCAAGTGGGTTTTTTGAAAAATGTCTGTCATATTTCTATCTCATTTTTTTAAATATAAAAATATGTTTTCCCTAGGATTTATAAACAACCACCAAACACCAATAAATACGTTCCAGGCTCAGATCAGAATTGTTATTAGCGGCCATCAGAGAGTGATGACCCTGGCCACCCACTGACTATGATTAATAAAATGCAAATATTTTTTAACTCTCTCGTGGCTTTGAGATCTTTCTGTCCAAATGTCATCCTTTGTTCACTGCTTATGGTGACTAGAACTTTTTTCCAAGTCAAAATCATAGAACCATAGAATCATTAGGGATTGGAAGGGACCTCCAAAGATCATCTAGTCCAATCCCCCTGCCACAGCAGGATGACCTAGACCAAGTCACACAGGAACACACCCAGGTGGGTCTGAAACATCTCCAGTGAAGGAGACTCCACAACCTCCCTGGGCGCACACAGCACCTTGTTCCCACTGCATAGGACTCGATGCAGCCACCTTTATAGAGAAAAAAATCCCTGGAGATTAAATTGCTGTTTGGAAACAGAGTGTGCTTTATACTTCTTGTTTCTGCTGATAGTTTAGAGATTACTCGAGGCTCAGCAAACTCAAACACCCTAAAATGCACCTGCATGCTGGTCTAAGAGATCACACCCCCAGCACTCACTTTCCTGGGCTGCCTGCACTGCCCAGAACAGAGCCACGATGCTGCTCCTCATCTTGTTAGCAAGAAACGTGTGGAGCCTTTCATTTTAATCCTCTCTCTTCATGACCAGTTTTGTCCCTTCACGATATAACCTCTCCAATCCTACAAGAAAAGGAGGGCAAGAGAACTTCCTTTCTCCCTGACCTTGTGGTCTGGCTGAGGACCACTGGCGAGATTATTCCTAGAAACTCAAGAACCAAACCAAGTGCTACTGCTGCCGCAGCTGAAGGCTAATGTAATTAGAACTTGAGCTACGACTGCTTAATACAACCTGTAATAATAATATATGTCTATCATCATTCAGAGCTATTCTAAGACTCGGAGCAGTATTAAAAGCCATAGGAAATAATTAGTAGTGAAGAGGAATCATGAGTTGCAGGGTGCTGCATTCACACAGGAACCAGCTGCAGGTGGCTTTAAAAATGACTGTCTCCAACATATGCCTTCCTTGCAAGATCATCTATGGATAAGTATAATATAAGGCAAGAAAAAAAGCCTAGGAATTGATTGAGATGTGTATTAAGCTACATAATTCTGTGGATAACCAGAGTCAGGACATGAAAACTGAGGGTGAAGAAAGAGAAAGAGGATGGAGCACTCTAGGACACTCTCAGCGGGGCTGAACAGGAATAGGTGGAGATATGGGTTGGCCATGACTAGTGATGGACAGACACACAGATCAGTCAGGAACTACCTGTCCCTATGATACACTTTTCAAGGAGCTGGATTGGTGCACAGTCAACTGTGCATAAAAATTTTAAGAGTCTCCGTGTTGCTCATTATGGTTTTAATCATCAAGTGCTCAGGCAGTTCCACTGGCCTCAGCACAAGGTAAAGGCAGTTATGTCTGTTTTGCTCTGTCTGTGTCTATCTTTGGGGACAGCAGTTTTCACTCAACTCTTTCAAAATAAACCCTTGTGTTTGTACACCAAAAAAAAAACCTCACAAAGACACAAGGTGGGGGGTTAATTCTGCAGCCACCTTTGAGCTTCAAGTCCAAACAACCCCAAAGGTGCAATTTAAAATGTCAAAACATCTTAAGTCTTAAAAGACTGCCATCGCAGGACAACTGCCTGGGTGCTCTCTATCAGCTCAGAGAGAGCATCTTAGCAGAGTATTTCCCTGCTCTGCCCTTGTTCAGCTGCTGGGCTCTGTGTGTGTTTTTCACCTTCCTTGGAAGGAGTCATGAGTCCTCTTGAGCCTCTCCAGAGGAAAAGCCTCTGCCTAATATATGATCATAGAATCATAGAATCATTACGGATCGGAAGGGACCTCGAAAGATCATCCAGTCCAATCCGCCTGCAACAGCAGGATCACCTAAACCAAGTCACACAGGAACCTGTCCAGTCGGGTCTTGAACATCTCCAGAGAAGGAGACTCCACAACCCCCCTGGGCAGCCTGTTCCAGTGCTCCGTCACCCTCACTGTGAAGAAGTTCCTTCTCAGGTTGATGCGGAACCTCCTATGTTCCAGCTTCGGAACCTCCTATGTTCCAGCTTAATGATGTGCTTATTCATCCCAGACGCAGGGCATATCATTCTCGAATGACTGACAAGCGTTCTAAAATGAAGAGAGCTCCAAGTGTGCTCTAATAGTGATGGGAAGCATTTCTAGTCAAACATAAAGCAAATTAATGTGAGCCCCCACTGCACCTTTAATCTGGAAATGTCATAAAGTAATAAGCAGAGTGACCCTGGCAATGTCTAAGGTTGGATTTCAATAGATTTACATCTTAAAGGGCAACTACATATTTTTAAGTAGAAGGGGACCAAATTCAGAGCTCCTCTTCCACCAGTGCAAATCTGGAGGGACTCCACCAATTTCAGGTGATCAGAAGATAATCTTATTTTATAAACTTCCATTACAATAATGTTCATCCCTTTGTCAGTGGCCAGCTCACCCATCACACACAAAAATGTCTTTTTACCTCAGTATCTTTCATTAACTTCAGAAGAGGCAGACTCCAGCCTGCATGTCTCATTTCAAACTAGTTTCATTAGGAGTATATTTAATTAATGCACTCATTTGATTAGCAATTCATAATGAAAAGCTGTTTTGCACAGCTCTCAAACCAGAGGACTCAGTAATAGAGATAAAAAGCAGTAGGCCCAGTGAAGAAGCCACAGTTTTCTTCCAGAAATAGAGTATCAGTCCAGCCTTCAGCCCTCTGTTACGTTGTCATATTTTCCAGGTAAATAGAAACTGAATAAATATGAGGGAATGAATAAAATTGAGGAAATTTTCAAATTATCTAATTCTTCTTCTCCATCAGTCTTATTCTGAACCCTTTTTGTTCCTTCCTAAACTCATTTTAGATGGAGAAGACCAAGACACCTGTTTTCTCTCCAGATTCACTGTTTTCTGAGCTAATTAGGAAGCCTAAAGTGTGAATATTGGTGATGAAGAGAAGGTGGCAGTGAGCTCCGTGAACTCTGCGGTTCTGGACATGATGCCCTGATGGAGAAATGAGCACTTGGTGGGAGGAAGGGGATATGCATTGGGGCAGCCAGCAGCTGCCTTCACAGGGTTTGATATCTTTGTTTGCATTCTCTGCACAACCTGTGTCAGGGTCAGCCCACACCAGCTGATGCAGAAATCTGAGGTCTTCTCTTTGGGATTTCTCCCACTCTGGTTGTGTTCCTGCTGCATGTTATGTGGAGTCTTCTCTGCCTCTGGAAAGAAATCTCTTCTAGCTACGACTGAGCATCCTCTCTGCATTAATGTGTGATGTTCCTCCTGACATAAACCCAAAGTGAATTCATATGAAAGCCCTTGTGGCTCAGGAGACCAAAGGCAAGGAGCGGACACAATCATAGAATCATAGAATCATTAGAGACTGGAAGGGACCTTGAAACAGAAAGGAGAGCATTGCCACGCAGTTCCACATCCTGCAGAAGCAGAGCTCTGCTTTAAAAGGCAACACATGCTCAGGGGGTGAAAACTTGAGGAGCACTAAAAAGTTAATACAACTCAACGATGTAAACCAAGATTTCATGCTAAAGACACCTATTTACTGCTACACTAGGAATAAAAAGGAGAAAAGAAAGATGCATTTTGGCATCAATCCCCTACCTCCCATTTTCTCTAAAACACTGAAAATTGTCAAGAAAAGGTTGCAAAAGAAAGCGGGGGGGGAAAGGCATCAAGGAGTAGGTATCACAGAATCACAGAACATTAGGGATTGGTCTAGGTGATCCTGCTGTGGCAGGAGGGTTGGACTGGATGATCTTTCGAGGTCCCTTCCAATCCCTAATGTTTCTATGATTCTTCTTTGAGGTCCCTTCCAATCCCTAATGATTCTATGATTCTATGATTGGAAGGGACCTCGAAAGATCATCCAGTCCAACCCCCCTGCCACAGCAGGATCACCTAGACCAAGTTGCACAGGAACATGTCCAGATGTGTTTGCTTTCGCTCAGTACAGGATTGCATTTCATTTTGAGTCATTCCAGCAGCTGGGAAAGTAAATTTAAATTTAAAAAGTAAAAAAGAGAAGATATTATAGGGTGAGTTGACCCTGGCTAGACACCAGGTGCCAACCAAAGCTGCTCTATCGCTCTTCTCCGCTGGACAGGGGAGAGGAAATATAACAAAAGGATCTTGGGTCGAGGTAAGGACAGGGAGAGATAGCTCTGCAATTACTGGGCAAAACAGACTGGGCTCAGAGAAAATTAATTTAATTTATTACCAATCAAATCAGAGTAGGGTAATTAGAAGTAAAAATGAATTTTAAAACACCTTCCTCCCACCCCTTCCTTCTTCCCAGGCTCAGATTTACTCCCAGTTTTCTCTAATTCCTCCCCCACGGTGGTGCAGTGATACGGAGAATGGAGGTTCCTCACACATTGTCTCTGCTGCTCCTTCCTCTTCAGGGGAAGAACTCTTCACATTCTTCCCCTGCTCTTGTGTGGGGTCCTTCCCACAGGACACACAAACTTCTCCAATGTGAGTCCTTCCTCTGGGCTGCACTTCATCACAAACAGCTCCCGCATGGGTCCCTTGCACAGGGTGCAGACGTTCAGAAACCAGCTGCTCCAGTGGGTGCTTCATGGGGTCACAAGTCCTGCCAGCATCCCTGCTGCTGCAGCATGGGCTCCTCTCTCCATGGAACCACAGGTCCTGCCAGGAGTCTGCTCCAGCACAGGCCGCCCCCAGGGTCACAGCCTCTGCTGGCTGCATCCACCTGCTCTGGTGTGGTTTCCTCCACAGGCTACAGGAGGACCTGTTCCATCATTAACAACCATGTGCTGCCAAGGAACAGTGTCCCCAAACATGGTCTTCACCATGGGCTGCTCCAGCACTCGGATCTCCTCCTACCCCTCCTTCTTCACTGGCTTTGGTGTGTGCAAGGTGGTTTTTCTGACATATTCCTCTCTGCTGGCTGCAACTGCCCAGGCTGTTTTTCCTCCCTTCTCAAATATTATCCCAGGGGTGCTACTGCTATCACATATGGCCTTGGCCACCAACAAGTTCATCTTGGAGTTGGCTGACATTGGCTCTATCAGACACAGGGGAAGCTTCTGTCAGCTTCTCACAGAAGCAGCCCTCCACCTCCTGCTAGCAAAGCCTTGCCATGCAAACCAAATACTCACTGGAATAACGAGCTTCTCCCTAGATGCTGCGATTAAAGACAGTTACAGAATATTCAAAGACACATGGCATAAGATCATAGAGTTGTAAGGGACCTCCAAAGGTCATCTAATCCAAACCCCCTGCAACAAGCAGGGTCATCACAGAATCACAGAACATTAGACCTCGAAAGATCATCTAGTCCAATCCCCCTGCCACAGCAGGATCACCTAGACCAAGTCACACATCTCTGACTCAAACAGATTGCTCAGAGCTTCATCAAGCCTGACCTTGAATGTCTCCAGGGATGGGGCCTCCACCACCTCTCCAGGCAACCTGTTCCAGTGATCCAACACACTCTTATTACCCTCATATACCACCAGGTACAGTTTTGCTTCCTGAAATTCTAGTGGTCTCTGCCACTAGAGGCAATGGAAAGAAAGAGGTGTGCAAAAGCACGGGCCATCCAGGAGCTAGAGCAGGGGATGGGAAGACAGACCCTTTGGAGCACCAGGCACAGGCTGGCCGTGTAGCCCTGAGGCTGTGGCAAAGCGCCCGGTGCTCAGACGCATCAGGGCTAACTCCTCTTTCAATCGATGGGATCAGCGCTCACCGTGCACCTCCGAGGGGTGGGGGAAGTCAGGCTCTGAAATGTTATGGTTTCCCCCAATGTGAAATGGGGTTAATCATACATCCCTAACTCACAGGGGTGTTGTGAAGATTGATCAGTTAATGTTTGTACAGAGCTTTGGAAATGTAAAGTGCTGTATAAATGCTAAGGATTATTATGTTCCACTCTTTCTCTGCAGCTGAACCCTTTAGGGAAAAGAAAGAAAAATCTATTAAAAAGTGCTACTTGCATTTTATATCCCTGATTCTTTTTCTCTTCCTTGATGCTTTTAGTAACTTTGGGGAGGGGGGGGACCTTCGAGAAGGATTTGTGGGCTATGTTCTGATTCCTCTGTCAGTCTCCCTCAGCAGTAGCCAACTTCATTTTCATTCATACATATTTAAGGTGAGTTATGACATCCTTTAAAATACATATATATTCCTGCAGTCGGTGCTTCAGTTCAGACTGCAGCTTCCAGTGCAGGTTTTGTTTCTAGTCCACACTTGGTTAGACCATTGTGGAACAGCTGCAAGGCTTGTGGTCAGAGATCTCCTGCTTGGGCTTTGGCTACCGCCAGCAACTGGCCTCTGGACAGTTAGCCTGGGATGTGGTCTTCCCTTCCTAAGTGAAGGTTAAGGTTGTGGTTAGCTCCATGACCACTGTCTGGCATGTGTTGACTCGTGTCTGTAAGCCAAGAGTGAGTGTAGTTTTTATGGGTAGAAGATAAAATTAGAAGATGCCCTTAAATTTTGAAGTGTGGTGAGAAACACAAAGATAATTCCTTCTGTCAAGCCCAAGGGTAGAGTTATTGTGCCAAACACTTCCTGTCCTTTCAGGCAAGAAGTAAGGCTGTACATGAAGAGGGCTGGTCCTGGAGCTAAACCTCTTGCCTGCCATATAGAACCATTAGATCAGAACAAACCCATGATGGCTATTGGTGAGCACGCACGGTGCAGTCACTCTGGACACACCCTGCAGGAGGGATGGCTCCTTTCTAGAGATGACCAACCCCAGACTCCAGCATCGCCCTCTCATTCACAACAAACATCATCCTGCAGGCCACCCTTGCACAGAAGGTCCTCATCCTCTCCCAGCCATCCCTGACACTTTGGATTAAAGCATTAATACACTGAAACTAGTGGAAAGACTCCTGTTGGTCATCAGTCACAGTAACCCCTTTAGATGCAAAGCTGATTAAGTTGCTTATGATCATACACGGAATCACTGGCTAAGCACGGGCAGCTGGCACTCACACGCACATGCCAGCGCCGGTGCAATCCAGAGCAAGCCGGCTACGGCTCCTGAAAAGACATGGAAGAGGAAAGCAAGACCCAGGATCAACATTTGCAGATCAGAAAAGCATCAGAGTGAGGAATTAAATTCTCATTTGGAACTGTAATTGAATCAGAGGATTTACAAGAATAAATAAATTAAAAGAAAGACAAAACCACAACACAAATAGTCTCACTATCACGCTTCGGCCAGTACTGGTGGTGCTGCAACAAGGTCTGAATAAAGGAATGGACCTTTGCTTTTTAAGCAACACCCCCTCTCAACTCAAAACCTCTGCAAGTAGGAGCTTTATTATCTCCAATTTCTTGGCAGCCACTAGAGGAAAGGTCACTTAATAAAGCACATTTATTCCTCATCGCGGGAAAACAATATGTCATCCCTGTGTTCATTATTTACCAAATTGTCTTCATTTTTTTCTTCACCTGCTGGGCTTGGGCTATAAAAATAAATAATATTCTAAAACTAAGCCAGGTATTTTCAGAAAGCATCAGAATTTGTCAAACAAGCTCAGCTCATGGAGAGTGAAGGACGGGGTGGGGAGTGAAAATCAGGGTGGTGGTGCTAAATGATTCATTCTCAGGGAAAGGCATCCAGTTAGAAATGCGGACTGCGAGAGGGCTGAGTTTAAATAAGCTGAGAAAGGGTCATAAACCATGAGTGTAATCACTGCTAATAGCTCAAAATGCATGACAGATAGAAGCTGAAAAGGGAATTTGAAACGTAAAAGTGAGAGAAAAATAAATGAAGTCAACGCATCTTTTGGGGATTTTCTGAACCTGTGATAACCCTTGACCGAAGCAAAATTCAGATCTGAATTTTCTCCAGAACCACAGCCTAACTTATCAGTTAGCCTAATGAATCCCTGAAGATAATAAAGATAGTAATCTCTGATCTGATTATAGAATCAGAATCTCCCAAGGCCTTACCCAAGAGCAAAAACACTCAACAAGTTTTAGGATTTGAGCATCCCAGGCACTTCCCCACAGTATTTTCTTCCCCCAGCCTCCCACTTCCACCTGTACACACCCCCAGTCTTGAGGGGATTGAAATGCACAAGGTAAAGCTAGAAGGAGGTTAAAAAGATTACACAGCTCAACACCAGTTTTGTTTCTCAGCAGTCATTTGAATTTTTATCCCCAGCATTTTTCAACCAACTGCAGACAAAACTAATAGGATATGCGTCTACCACATCTGCGACTTTTTAATTTGTGTATGTTGCATCCTACTTCCCTGCTCTCCATCTGCTTGTTGTCTTTTTAAGCTATGATGGTGCAGCGAGTCTTACACAGGCGGATGCTGAAGGGATGGAGTCTGTCTGCCTCTATCCCCAAATCACAGGCTTGCTTACCAGAAGAAGGATAACTCCCTCTACCCTTCTTGCAGTGCCAAACTCCCATGGGACTAAGATCTAGGGCTGGGGGAGATCTTGAGTCGACGAAGCATTCTTTAAGATGCATCAGCATCCCTGTGCTCAAGATGCAGGTGTAATAAAATCATCCTGTCTGGAGTCTCCATGAATTTCTGTCTTGATTTTAAACACTTTGACTCGTAAAACCCCTCTTGTGCACACAGACCCCTTACCTCCAGCTTATGCCGTGCAGGGCGAAGTTAGGGGAGCATCTAAAGCGTAAAGCTGTGCCTTTAGGGGGTTAACATGCCAACTTGAATAACTCCTATGGTTGAAGTTTATTAAATCCAGCCAGCAGACTGTCTGATTGCTAATAGGATTTTCAGTGTAATATCTCCTTGTAAACAAAGTGCTGCACTTATCTGCTGGACATCTAAGTTGCGTGCGTGTGTGCGCGTGCGCGCGTGTGTTTGCATGCGTGGCCCTTCCAATCCCTTTTCTGCATTTATTAAGCATCAGGAAATAATCCCCTCATGGTGCAGCCAAATATAATACATGAAAAGTCTTTAAAGCAGCCTGTAGGATGCAAAGCACATTCTGAGTGGAAAGCAGGTGTTTACTAAGTTCTTCAGGAAGCGTGTAAAGCTACTTAGCCTTTAATTCACATCGGGAGCAGAGTTGTCTTTTCTTTCCATCCAGCCTCTCTTTTTTCCCCTGCAGCAAACCAATGCACACTGTGTTTTCTCCTCATTTGATCTTGTGCTGTGTGTGCTGTGCCCCTATAACATCACACTGGCCAGGGTCCCTCTGAAGTGTGCTTGTTCTGTCACCCCCAAGCAGGCAGGACAATCAGATGTTTTTGTTATCTAAACGGCTCATGGTGGTGATCACCACCTCTGACCACTGCAGCACGCACAGGGCACCCTGTGTTAACTTGTAGTGCACAGGATTTCTTTAAGATGCTATGGAAACCAGCAGTAATGGATTGTTGTGATACTGATGTACAAGACAAGCAGATGGCTCACTTTCTCCTATTTACTCTTCCCTCACTTTGCTAAGCATCTACATGAGACCATTTTCTGTGTTCAGACTTCATTACCTGCTGAGGTTGTTCTGATCAAGGTGTGTTATCAGATAAAAATCTTTAATACATCGCTGCCATCTTAAGTTTAGGTGTTTGTAATAGACACCAACAGTAGGAAAATTCTCTGTCCCAGGCTTCCTGTAAGATTTACCACATATAAAACAACTCTGGAAATATAAAACTCTGGCAATGCTATCAATACTGGGTAGTGATGCCACCTGAGCTCCATGCACCTCTCCTCTGTTAATTCCCAAGGGAAAGTGAGTGAGACTATGAAATCATAGAATCCCAGAATCATTAGGGATTGGAAGGGACCTCGAAAGATCATCTAGTCCAATCCCCCTGATACAGCAGGATCACCTAGACCAAGTCACATAGGAACACATCCATGTGGGTCTTAAACATCTCCAGTAAAGGAGACTCCAAGACCTCCCTGGGCAGCCTGTTCCAGTGAACAAGTAGAAGTCGTGGTGGCACTGTGGAACGGAAAGTCAAGGGGACAGTCAGTGCTTTCATTTGGAACTTTCTGTCTCCATATCTCAAAGATCTTGGTTGCCAGCAACTTGAGCAACAAGAACGTTTCTCCCATGACTTCTAAGCCTTTGATACTCAGGCACCTATATAAAGCCCCCTTAATGCTGCACAACACTGAAAAACAACCAGAAAGCAACAGACACCACCAAAAATAGTTGTTGTTTTTAAAATTAGCTCCTTTTCTTTTCAGTCAACTGAAGTTGTCCAGCAAAAAGGGTTTTGGGATTTTAAGCTCAGTGGTGAAGGCACGGACAGGCACACCAAATTCCCCTTGCTCGGAAAGAGGCATTGATTTGCCAGTAGCCACATCTCCAATCACAGAATCACAGAACATTATGTATTGGGAAGGACCTTGGAAGAACGTCTAGTCGAATCATAGAATGAGAGACTCAGAGAATCATTAGGGATTGGAAGGGACCTTGAAAGATCATCTGCTCCAATCCCCCTGCCAGAGCCAGATCACCCAGATCAATTCTCACAGGAACATGTCCAGGCAGGTTTTAAACATCTCTAGAGGAGACAACCCCCCTGGGAAGCCCACTTTTTCTTGCTCACCAGTAGTGACCTCTACCTTGCATGGATGAGCAAGAGAACCTGAGTTTTGACACCTCACTAGAGGCATAGAATGGGTAGGTCAAACTCAAATATCTGGCACGTTCCCTAGTTGCCAGCTCATACTGCTTGAAACAGCTATTATGCAGACAGAGAGTAGTAGTTCCCAATCTTAGTGAAGAAATCCAGAGGCATTATATTTTTTTTTCAAATTAAAAGCAAATAAGACTCCTAAATTGCAAGCCTCACTTATCAAATGGCTAATGTTATCTCATTCTGCAGTTTTAGCCAGCTCTCCCCAGTGGTCTGCCAAATAAATACCATTCTTTGTTTCATCCAGATTGATCTTCAAATCAGTCTGCCCTCCACCCAGCTTCTATCTTCTGAAGACACTAAATGTATCATTCCAGCACATTAGTGTAATTGCCTATAATAGAGATGTGCAGTTAGAGGTAATTTACATGCACATATGCCTAGCAGTGCCCTCACATACTCATTGAGCGTTAGGGATGGCAGGTAGAACCTTGTGAATGAGTTAGATGAACACTTTCTCATTATTATTCTCTCTAAACTCCTTTTTTTTAAAAAAAAAAAGAGAAACAAACAACAAAAGGAACAAAAGGACAAAAGTGACATCAACGGCATCTCCAGGTACATCTGTGAGAGCCCAAGTTTTTCACAACAGCTCTCACTAACAGCAGATCATTTGGTGACAAATCAGCATAGTTGCACAGATTTAGTCCACAGCTAGGAGACCGCAAGTGGACAATCAATCTGGTTGAGTCACCATCCCCAGATGAGGTTACAAGGTGCTGAGATGTAGTGTTGGGGGGTGTAGTTTAGGGATGAACATGTAGAGTTGATGGTTGGACTTGATGATCCCAGGGGTCTTTTCCAACCTGAATGATTCTGTGATTCTAAGATTCAAATCCCTCTAGTACAGACCCTGGCCTTCATCGAAGTCTAAACCAAAGTCTAAACCATGAGGACTTCAACACTATCTACACCTGACTGCCAGGTGCTTGCTCCACAATCCCTTACCCGGACACACGATTCAACACAATAAACAACCTCATGTAATTTTCTGCACCAGCACTTTCATAAACACTGCCCTTAAGGTGTCCCTGAGGACACTGAATATCAAAGACCCATCATGACCCAAAACTAGAGAAAACGTTGTGAGAATTCCTATTTAATGGAAAACAGAAAAGCAAAAGGAAAACACTCTTCCACCAATTTCCCCTATGGCTTTACACTAATTTTTCCAAAAGATTGCTAGAGATGTTGCCCTTTCTAATAGAAATAGCTTTTGCAAGAGGTTGGCTAAGCGTTTCCTCTTGAAAACAGGAGCACGCGTGTTTGTGTGAGCCATGTATTCTCACACACACACACAGAGCCTGCCCCTGAAAAGTGGAGTTTCCCTTCCCACCTCTCCAAGCAGTGTTGTGTGTCACCCAGACTCAGCTTCAGCATACACATGGTAACAGGGTATTTTCAGATTAAGAAAAAGGCCACTTAATGAAGAGTTAAAATTCCTGAATCTGATTTTAAACTTGACCAGACTTTACTTTCAATGCCCATGTAGAGGATCTGCTCCATTGAATCCTGAAGCAGAAAATAGACCAAACCTAACATTAAAATTATGATTTTGCTCAGCTGAGATGTCTCTTTCATACCTCATTGAGTAATTTGCAATGTAAAACTGCTGCCATAGAAGATCTTCATTCAGTGATTTTTATATGGATCTTGCTATTTAAGGAGAAGAAGCAGAAGAAACCAAGAGCTTGTTCTGGAGAAGGCGTTAATCAAACTATTTCTGCTGAGGACCCAGTCTGGAGTGTCAGATGCTTTTCTAGTCAAGCTTCTCAAAGTGTTTTGTTTTCTTACACATCCAAAATTATTTAAAATCTTCCCTTGCATTTAGTTTTTAAACCATCCTTGTATCAAAAGGACTTCTGTAACTTTAAGTCTTCTCCCTCCCACTGTATAAAATCCCTCGTGCACAGCTACATCACAGAATCACAGAACATTAGGGATGGGAAGGGACCTCGAAAGATCATCTAGTCCAGTCCCCCTGCCACTGGAGGATCACCTAGATCAAGTCACACAGGAACATGTCCAGGTAGGTTTTAAACATCTCCAGAGAAGGAGACTCCACTAGTCCCCTGGGCAGCCCGTTCCAGGGCTCTGTCACCCTCACTGTGAAGAAGTTCCTTCTCATATTGATGTGGAACCTCCTCTGCTCCAGCTCACACCCATTGCCCCTTGTCCTATCACTAGATGACACTGAGCAGAGGCTGGCACCATCCTCCTGACACCCAACCTTTCCATATTTATCAACATTAATGAGGTCACCCCTCAGTCTCCTTTATTCCAAACTCAACAGCCCCAGCTACCTCAGCCTTTCCTCATCAGGGAGATTTTCCACTGCCCTCATCATCTTCATAGCGAGAAGGAAATCTCTGCCAACAATCCCATAGAGAATTTATCAAGTGTCTAATTCTGGAGGGAGCAGGATTTCAGTCCTGCTCCTCCTCAGCTCATGAACCCAGACATGGACAGGACTGCTGGGGTTTTTGCCTTCCCTTGCAAGCCCCATGCTAGGCTGAGTCCTCATTTCTTATGGTTGCTCCAAGCATCTCATTTTTTCTGTTCTCCAAACTGATGATACTCTGCAAGGCTTCAGGTGCATGTTAATGATTTCAGTATCAACACACTTGCATCCTGCAAGCTCATTGCTTCACCCTGTTCCTGTAGGGAGCTGTCTATGGAAAAGGCATTGGGTGGGAGAGGTACGGCAGGAGCGTAGACCTGATGTGTCAGCACAAGGAAACACAGATTCATACACTGATCTAGCAATACACTGTAGAGCAATAGATTATTTTTTATAGGACATGGGTTTCTTTTCATAAACTGAAATGCTTATGTAAGTAATCATTGACTTTTAATCTCTGTTAGTGGTATAAATGGATTGGACCGTTTCACACATGCTTAAATAAGAAGCTTCCTCAGGGACTTCCCTCTTCTTTGTTCTCCAGCTTTAGGTACATTTTCTTTTCCTTTCTCTTGTAACTTTATCTTTATTGATTTTATAATAAAACACATGTTTCAATGATCAGCAATTTTTCAGATGCAATGATAACACTTTGCTCTCATAGAATGATATTTCGCACTCCTGGCTTCTTCCACACGAGTATCTCAAGCACTTTGCAAGCTTCACTTACTTAATGCGGATCAATTACAGGCAGCACCTCTTTTAATAACTCTGCTTTTCCTTCAAGGGAGTGTATTTGGCAAACCTGAGTCGTGGCTCAGTGTTAACATAAACACACAAATAATCCAGTGCAAACACAAACGACTGCAAAAAGCAGTGTGGCACGTGGTATTAACCACTAATCCCAGCTTCTTTGGAGTATTTTCCTTTTGGATTCCCCAGAAATGAAAGTGTGCTCTGATTTTTCCTCTCGTCATTTGTTGGGGTGGAGAAGTTGTCACTGGGATGCTATTCCCACCTCTTACCGTGTCAGCAGCAATCGAGCCCCTGGCAGACAGAGTGGCTGAAGCAGGATACCTCAGTCTCTTCTATCTCACACTTGGGGATTCTAGATTAAGGAAAACCACCACTGTTCCACACATTATAAAACTTTTAGCAAGAGGCTAATGAAATGCAAAGCTTTCTGTAAGACCAGCACTAGCCTTCCTATCAAATCATCTGAAATATTTATTTGCCCTCTTGAATAATTGATAGGGGCATCAGCTCTCCCGGTCAATTGATTTATTAAGGGACTGTTTGGAATTAAACAGCTTAAAGATATTAGATTTAGCAGCGACCTTGCTTGTTAGCATATTCATTTACCTACGGGAGCTCCCATTAGATATTGTTAATACACGACGTTCCCAGTCACGGCCTGGATCTCCTCAAATTGCATTAACACTGGGCTGTTTAGCCACAGAATAACAGGTTTGATTGAGTGCTTGGGCTTGGGGTAATTAGATTTTCCTAGAAAAGAGGGGGGCTATTTTAATGCCACGTGCGTTAAACTAGATATGTCATCAGCATCACTGTAATTGGCAAACAGGAGCTTTGGAGACCTGGCTGTGGTTGGATGTTTGTGTTTATGACTTGCCATGCCATCGTCATAGATGGCTTATAATAGCCCTGCTTACTTACATGTGTGTGACACTGGTCGAAGGCATCTGGCCTCTCTAATAGCATCTCTTTCAAAATCAGTGGAAGGCTCGATACAGAATAATGGGATCAATTTATTGTTAGTTAAACTGCCAGGTATCTCTCTTGCTGCAAAGGTCACGAAACTGGTGGATCAATGATGAGAACACAGTGTGTGTGTGTGCTCACATACACAGAGAGATAACCTCCCCACAAGGCATGACTCCAGAACCACTAACTCTGTGAAAACTTGTTGGAGAACACTTTCATGTCCTTCTCACCATGTGGGACAATGGGTGTAGGCTGGAACATAGGAGGCTCCACATAAAGAAATTCTTCACAGTGAGGGTGATGGAGCACTGGAAGGGGCTGCCCAGGGTTGTTGTGGAGTTTCCTTCACTGGAGATGTTTAAGACCTGCTTGGATGTGTCCCTGTGTGACTTGGTCTAGGTGACCCTGCTGTTGCAGGGGGATTGGACTGGATGATCTTCCGAGGTCCCTTCCAATCTCTATGATTCTATGATTTTATGCTGCTTCCACTGGGGCACAATCCTGCTCATTTCAATTATTCCAGCATGAAATGGAGTAAAGTAGTGGTGAATCAGGCACATCACAGAATCACTCTGGCTGGAAAAGACCCCTGGGATCATCGAGTCCAACTATCTACCCTACCTACTTCGCTTTTGGTTACTTGCACCTTGATATAATTAAAGGTACACACAGGTAATCAAACGCTTGCTGGTCATGTCTAACTCCAGGCTTACCTGGGGTCAGATTATGCCTTTGGATGTGCGTGCATGAAGTTGCCACTGGTTTCCAAGAGCTCTGACTGCCAAAACGCTGCTGTAAGCGCACCGGCCAACCTGTGATGTGTTCTAGACACTGCGTTAGTAGAAGCACTGGATGGAGCCCAGGGAAGAGCAAAGACGAAGATCATAGGACCTGGGGGAATTGCCTTCAAACCAAAGAAAGCACAAGAGTTCACTGTGCCTTAGAAAGGCAGAACAGAGAAGCGTGGCTGGAAGACACACTCGAATGGTCTGTGAAGTTCAGAGCACTCAGCGTGGTCAATGACAGCCTTGTCTCCATCACTAGTTTGATTATAAAGCCAGAATGGCTCATGAAAACACACTTGTCCACAGTCAATTCAGGGAGCTAACAACAAGAGGGTGTTTCAACGAGTTTGGAAACTGCTGATGTAATTACAGAGGGCAGGGAATGTATTTATTTATATGAGTGCAGACACACACATCTATTTGACCAGCTTGCTAGGTAGAAGCAGAACTGAAGTTACTACGAGAGAGAATTGATGTGAAAGTGTGGAACACACTGTAGTTGGAAGGCTGGATGTAAAGCAGCGTTTCATCACTAAACAGAGAAAAGAGCACAAGAAGAGAAAACTGTTTTGGGGTGGGGGGAGGATGTTGTCCTCTTTTCCTGAGCAGTCCTGGGGAGGTCCTGAAGGATAGACCCCAATATGAAAATTACTCTGCAATACATTTCCCCCATCTCTGTGCTCTGTTTAATGAACAGATGTGAACTGCCAGATCGTCAACACGCAAGGAATCCAGTCGTCCCTTGTTTATTATTTCCCTTCCAGAGGGACAGAAATACTGGAAATGTTGTGAGGTGTCGTTATTTTTTTAAAAGCTGAGCTGTTTCGTGTGCCAAAGCACCATACTTGGGAAAGCAGAGATTTCCAAGGCGGGTTTTGTGTGCAGCCAAAGCAGTAAACAAAGTGGGAACAACAAAAGTCTCGCTTGTTCCTGTGGGCTAAGAGGGTTTCAAGCTAGAGGAAAGGGCTCGAAGCAATAAACTGGCAGGTGACTGGCAGAGACAGCTGCCTGAATATTTGAAACTGCCCTGAGTTTTGTAAAATGTATGTATTTTATTTGTGCTCAAACACATACTCATTAGTAATGTGATCCTGCTGCTAAACGCCAGGGCAGGACAAGGGTGCCTTGGAGCCAGGGCTGCAGGGTCAAACCCCAGTCCCACACGGGCAAAGGAAGACAGGGGAACGATGACTCTCGGTTACACAAACAGCTTAATGAAACAAGTCTGATTTTCCCTAAAAGACAGGCATGAAACTGGAATAGGATGACGCACCCTCAGGTTTTGACTCGCACCCAGAGATGTCAATGGGCCCTTTTACTTTTGCAGGACTCCTGCAAATTGTTTTTCTTGTGACACTGCATTTCCCGGCTCCAGCTGACCCTGGAGCTCCTCAGCCCACGTTTTCCCTTTACTTGGCGAGGTTCTTGGCTCACAGCACGCTGGTCATCAGCGTCCAACTAGAGTTCAACAGAGTTTGCGACGCAGCTTTCTAGCTGGTAACAACATGTAACGGGGCTTCTTGTTTTTGAAGTCTCTGGCAAATCCTTGTAGTGGAAAATTAGGGATTTTGTAAGATAGCAGCACTACAAAAATCAAAACCACCACCACCTAAGTCAAAAAATCCCTCCTGTTTCAGCACTGGAAATCCCAGGAGGACCAGTAAGGGGATTTAACCATAAATGCAAAGTGCAACTGGCAACCTGATTCCTCTCCCACTGAAAGAGAAGCGAAACCAAATGACCACTACAAGCACAAAGAATTGAGTACATTTATTAATGAATTTTTTGTTTTGCTAGTAGCAAACAGTCTAGCAAATTCTTTTAAATGGACAAAACCTCTGGTAATTCACACTAAAAACATTAACAGAAAAGGTAAAAGGGTGTCCTGGATCATAGGATCATAGGATGTTAGGGGTTGGAAGGGACCCAAGAGATCATCGAGTCCAACCCCCCTGCCAGAGCAGGACAAAACTATAGCCCTTAGGAAAAGCCACATATTCCCACACCACCGACGAGGCCCTTTACTCAATCCCTCTGCTCCCAAAAAACCCCCTTCCCTCCCAGACTGCAGCAGAGCCCAAGTAGTCCCACACTCATCATCAAAGAGTCCCACTCCGGCAATCAATTCTGTTCGGCGGCAAAGAAATTCTCCCTGTAAATAAAAAGTAGAATAAACTGGAGCTAATGATTTATGCCGTGTGCTGTGCGAATTGCTGTTCCGCTGGCGTGACATTGAACCCCCCAAAAATAAAGGGATGGAGTAGAGGTTGGATATAAGCAGACTTGAGTTTGCATTCCTGGGCTGATGTTTTATTTAAAAAGGCAATTCTTGTTGTCATTCTCCTCCACTGCCCCCCCCTCTTTTTTTTTTAAACCAGAAAGAAAATGAATCTTTTCCAAGTATTGCTTTTCTCATTCGTTCGTCTCATCTGCAAGAAACTGCTCCTTAAAATAACTTGGAGCTTGGTGGGTTTTTTTTTAATGCCCAAGAGAAGAGCTTGTAGTCAAGTAACAGCAGTGGAAAGCACTGCCCAATCCTTAATCACTGCTCACTGATTTAGGTCCATTTTACTAGCAGGCAGTCCCTTTCCAGAAAGCCATTTTCTTGGCAGGGAGCGCAGGGTATTTGCAGGGGCAGAGGGCTGTGTCCCGCTGCCGGTCCCCCCCACGGCTGCAGCCAGCCAGCAGCCCGGGAAGGCAGCGGGAGTTTTAGTGCCAGAGTTTTGTCTGACAATACTCATCTCTGTAAGTGTGAATGAGTGTTAGATATAAAGCGGGAGGCTGGATACAAAGGACCCAACAGGGCATAAAAACAATACGCGTCGCACGCTGCGACTCCTCTCATGGGCAAGGCAGGAACTGAAGGAGAGAGAAATAGAGAATTTCACTCTTTGCATTGAGAGATTTTCTTGGTTCTTGCTTTGTTTGCGATTGTTTCCGTGTCAGTGTAAAAATAATGGACTTGGGGAGAAGGACCTGTTAAAAACCTTCCTTGTTTCAGAACCGTTTTTCACTGCCTCCCTTCCCTAGTCACTATTTGTCACAGTCAACTACTGAAATCCTCTATTAATCGCTAAATCCAGATAATAGCGGAGGTGGGTTGGCTGACCTGTGAAATTAGGTCTGCATGTAGAAAGGAATTGAACTGTGCGAGCTTTGGAAATAACTCTGTCGGTATTTACATTAGCATTTGAACATCAAAGATCTCCCCTGGGCTCCTGTAGGTGCCTCTAATCCAAGTACCAATCAACCAGCTCAGCTCTTCCACCCAGCCAGCCCCGGCTTGGAGACCCTCGGAGAGATCTCCCGGCCAACCAAGGGCCAGGTGAGTAGCTTCCTGCTTGTTGCCGGTCGCCAGGTTTTTGTGAGAGCAGGACCCCATGAAACGCGCTAACAGAAGAGGGGATAAAAAAATACAATCAGCGTTTTTATTTCACAGGAGAAACTGCCTATCCACCTCCTGGGCAAGCACAAATTGTAATTACCATCTTAAAAAGAGGCCTTTAAATACACATCAGGCTCAGCAGACTACAGGAAAGTAGAAATTAAAAGGAAGACTAGAAATTATTTCCTTCTGTTATTACTAGTAATGTTGTTTTAAAGAAGCAGTCACCTTACAGAGCTGAAGGGCACTGCGTCAAAACCCACCAGCTCGCTGCTGTTTGCGCGAGCAAAGTCACTACCATTGCAGCTCCACCTGCAGATCTCAGAGCACAACAGTCACTCAGGCAAACGTCCCATAGCAACTTGACCACATCAAAACTCTTCTTGCCATTCTAAAGACAGCTCCCAGCTGAAATCCACCACCGCTTCTAGCTCAGCCCTCTCATTCCTGCTGAAGGCTTCTCTGAAGGTTGGGTAATTTGCTTGCACCCATCCCAGTTTGTTACCAAACTCATCTCTTCTCTTTGACAACAGGTTGAGACAGTTTCAGAAGTATTTTCAAGAGGTACTGAAAGTCCACATTGCCTCCCTACTAATTCCAGCCTCTGAGGGTGTGGGAGAGGGCTGGGAGAAGAGAGGAGTGGGGGGTTCATTTAGCACCATTTGCTAACAGGAGAGGTGAACTGCACAGCATCAAGTGCTCTTCCTCCCTAAATACACTCTCCCGAGACACATTAACTGTCTAGTTTGAGAAGCTAAAGGTGAAGGTGATCTAGTATCGACCTTAGGATATTTTAAAGACAGTTGAAGTAAAAAACAATTCATGGCAAAACAATCAAAGTAAAAAAAAAAAAACCCCTCCATAATGAGCATGTAAAAAAGTTGGCCTGAATTTACTAGTTTATTTAAAGTCATCGCCCTATAAGGCTGCAACAGAAGTCTTCTACCTTCAGACTGTCCCACCACCTTTTTATGGACCTTTACTGAACTTATCCAGAGAGAAAAAGAAGAGGCAGAGATCACCTTTAAGGCTTTTCCTTTCTTTTCTCGCCTTCTTTTTTTTTCTTTAAATGACAATAGAATTTTTTTTCCTAAAGTTGTATTAGGGATTCACTTAAGCAGAAATGAACTGTAATATGCAAATAGTTCTAATTGGACTGCTAATAGAGCGTGTCTCTGTTGTTTTTTTGCGGGGAGTTTTATGCCTATGTAATCAGTGCAGACAGCCGTTAAGTAAATGAAGAGGCAACTAACAATGTCAGAAAAGAGACCGGGCGGTTCCAGCTGACACTACCCTAATCTTCCAGGACCCATTAAATGGCAGTTTCAACGCATTACCTACCATAACATCCTTGAATATCACTGATTTTATTTGCAGTATCAAACATTCCATTTCATGCCCCATTAACAGTAGGAGCCTGGGCTTTTTGACGCAGCTAAACATTTTACTAACTACCTGGACTAAGTAACCAATTAACTTTTGGAGACAATACGGCCAATTAAGCGCGAAAAGGTAAGGCTGTCATCCCCCACTAAAATTGAATTTCCTTTTCCTGATGGCACTTATTGTCGGTGTTCAATTGTTAATGGAGATTTGGTCCCTATTAAAAGGATGAAGCCGAAGGATAATGGGAAAGTTCAGAGGACTTGGTTCCTAAAGAGTAGGTCAGAAAATGTCCCAATTGGCCACTAATTTAGTCATCTTTTCTTCATGCCAGTCTCTTACTGGAATAGCACTGGCGACGTAGCTCCAGCCTGATCTGCCGTGATAACACGGCGCAATGTGGCAACCACAGACCTGGGCACACGCGTGCAGGGGTGGCCAGGGAACTTACATGGGAAAAGATAACCAAAAATATAAACAGAAGTAAGTGTTGGATCTCATCCTTCAACAGCTGAAATCCCTTCCTTCTCATGTGCTGAGTTGTTCGGCATGGTGGTCAGCCTTTGAGACAGCACTTAAACCAAGGGAGTTGTGGTGTCCACATGAGACTCCCTAGCTGCTGCTGTAGGATAAGCCACAATGCACACTTGCCAAAGCTTTAGATGTTCATCTTCATAACACGCCTGGATTTTCTAACTGTTGCCACCAGGGTGAAACCTTCTGCTTTGCCCTGGGGTCATCAGTACGTGAAGCTGCTGACACCTCAGGTGCCTTAATAAACTCATTTTTGCTTCCTCAGAGTAGGCAGCAGGGTGTCCGTGTGCACTGTACAGAGAAATAAAGGGAAACTCTTTGTGTTGATACCTTCAATTCTTTATACAAAGAATTACTTTTTATCTTACTCTGAGTAAAAACATGTCATCCCCTACCATGGGAAAAAAGTTCCCACCAAAAGACATTGTACAACAAGCTAACGGGTAGCAGGATAAACATCTCCTCAAAGTATGGGCACTTCTTGAGGTCTTCCCATAAGTGGTCTCAAAGCACTTTCCACAAAACACCATGTGAGAATAACTTCTTAATGGGATTCTAGGTATGTTTTATTTGCCAGAAATGCACTGAAGCAAAAGAGAAAACATGAGCATGCAGGCACAAGAGCTGGTGCAGGCACAAGAGCTGGTGCAGGCACAAGAGCTGGTGCAGGCACAGAGGAGGGTGTTCCACACAAACCATTTATAAATAGAAATGCATGGACACTGCAAGGACTAGAATCACAGAACATTAGGGATTGGAAAGAACCTCAAAATATCATCTATCACTTAGATCTAGTCTCCCTGGAACATATCCAGGCAGGTTTTAAATGTCTCCAGAGAAGGATACTCCACAACCCCTCCTTCCGGTGCACTGTCACCCTCACAGGGAACAAGTTCTTCTCATATTGATGTGGAACCTCCTATATTCCATCTTACACCCATTGCCCCTTGTCCTATCACTAGATGACACTGAGCAGAGCCTGGCTTCACCCTCCTGACACCCACCCTTCGCATATTTAGGCTTCAAATAGTCCCAAAGCCATGGGTCTACCTTAACACCACGTTTGGGTCACCCGCCAGACAAGTCAGTGTGCTTGGCTCTTCATGGCAGCCAGAAGGTGTGTGCAGATAATCCCCCATCCCAAAGAAAGCATCCTCTTTGATAAGGATAGCCCACGACTGCAAGGGCATCTACTGCCTGAAATAGTGCCAAGCCCTGCGTGGCCAAGACGCAGCATTTGAGGATTGCACTTCTGTGGAACTATGTAATGTGGAGGCCCTTTATCTGCAGCAAGGGCACCTGCTGAAAAGTGCTGTGATCAAAATTCAAGAGGACTGCAGCCCTTAAGTGGAGGGTGAAAGCATCATATTTTTGACACTGAATAAATCCCAGTGCTGGTTTTGTGGCTTTCAAAACTTTGTGAACATTTCCATTAGGTAAGACAAAGCTGAAACCCACTTTAAGATGCAGCTGTAATCTGCCATAAGTTATTTAAAGATTAGCTCAGCCACAACACAGTGAGTTCAGACTGTTATTAATCTAATCTCTTAAATGCAGAGTATCCAAACAAGAAGGCAAGGGAACTGATTTGTCTGCTCTTAACAGTGAAAATATGACTTTGGCTTTTCTCCACAACACTTTCTACCATTAAACAACTACCTCGTGGGCAGAACCCCAGCCCCCTTGTTGCTCCTTGTGGTTAAGGGATTTTATTGGTTCACCGACCAAATTTTGCAATTAAATCTGGTGTCACTGTGGGACCCTGGTTCACGTTGCCTCTGTGGAGGTCTCATTACCTCGAGTGACTTAGTACCCCAGTTTGAAAAGCAGAATACCCAGGTTACCCTATGAAGCAACCTTTTACGCAGTCATTGCAGTACCCTTGTGCTCAGAAAAGTGACCAAGAGTAGCTCCCATCTCCTTCTTGGCTGCAATACATCTTCAGAGCTTTTGCTAGTTAACCTACCACTGCATCAAGTCTGCAAAAGAAACAAATGGAGGATTTTCTGCCTTGTGGGTCATCACCAACTACTGAAATCCCACAGCAGCCTTTGCTTGAGAAAAAGTCTCAGTCTCTTGAATTTTATTCCTCTTTTCCTCCAGCACAGACCCCTGCTTGAAGCAGTGACAACACTTTAGCCTGAAAGATCTTTGAATATTTGTTATGGCTCAAACACAGGCTACCCCAACCCATCTCTCTTTCTAACCTTGGTTTGTGTTGGGGTTGTGTTTTCTTTAAGGAAATGTATTTTGGCGCTTTCTCAGGTCCAAAAATACAGAGATTTGTGGTCTGGTTGTAAAAACGGAAACACATTAATTTTAATTTGAAGAAGAAAGTCTCACGGAACTATTTAGCTTAATATCAAGTTGTAATGAGAAAAGTTAAGAGAAGAAAAAGCTTTTTTAAGTGACTTGTTTGAAAACACTAAAAACCCTCCCTCTCCACAGTCTTGAAGATATATGGAGCTAAGCTGATGGCAGTGCTTAGTGGAATCTTGCTCCATGGGAATTTTCCATTATTCTCAACAAAAAGCCCCTAACGCCCATGGATCTTGACAAACGTCATCGTTATGAGAAACATATGGCCTTAATAATAAATTAAATCTTTAGTCAAAGTCTAAATTGCTGTTGTGTAAGCGAGGACAGAACTCGGCTGGGCATCAAGGCTGGAGGCAGCTATTGCAGCGACTGGAGCTGCCCAGCCCTTCTGCTCCTCCAGTACACGGGGCACTAGACACACACTATCCCGTCCTTGTCTCCAACAGCTCTCTCCACCCTAGAAACACCAAGAACGATCTCCTGAGCACGTACAGTTCATGCTCAGCCAGGAACGGGCATAAATCAAGTTCTCATATCGCATTGGTACACGCACGGAGAGCACCAAGCCTCCTCACACCCCTACTGAGCAACCCCATTTGAGGCAGCTGTAGAGCTCAGGCTGCCATGCTGCCTGGAGACTCCAGTCCCACAGCTAGTCTCCCCCTCTGTTTCCTGTTTCCTAGAGAAACAACCCTAATCCAAGCCTTTTCACCCTAATACAAACCTTTTGAGGTAATCCTCATCCAGCCTCAGCTTCACTATAGCTGACACTTCTCCATCTTCCTGATGCGCCTCGTTTCATTAGGTGCATTTAAGGTGGAAGTCTTTTCTCTTAATCAGTAAAACCCTTGCCTTTCTCACTTCTTTGTTGTCAGGCTGCATCACAGCAAGTGTGAGGTGTGGGAAGAGATGGATTCCATGTGAGAAAGCAGGTTAAGGTGTTTAGCTCCCTGAGCCAGAAGTTCAGGCTCCTGCGGACAGCGCTGCTTTCTCCATCAGTGCACTTTATAAATCCCACGTTCCTTTCAGATCTTCACTGATAGAAAAACTAACTCTGTCACTGAAAGGTTGTGTTACAGAAGGACAAAGACCCTCTTTATTCATCCAGTGTTCTTCTACATGTTCCCAGAAGTGCTTCATGATGCAGCTTCTCTGAGATGAATAAGGAAAATACATGAAGCTTCGGTGCTGCAACCTCTACAGATCTGTCTTAAACAGCTTGATCTTGATTTTGGTGGCTCAGTGATGTGTGTCATGGGTGTGAAATTCTGTATCAGTTGCAAAAGTACCATGATAAGAATTTTTAGAGGAGTTAGTAGATGATGACCCCTCCTGCCACTCACCTAAGATACTACCTGTGCTCCACAGGCAGCAGCTTGGAGGATCCCTTTGCAGGACCAGAGATTTTCTTGGCTTTACCTGTACTCCCTCATGTTATCTCCACTCTCCCCCTTCCCCTGTGCTACACTCAGACCAGATGTGGCTCTTACTGCTCTGCTCAGTGTTGTAACATGCTCTGGCAGGGGGATTGGACCAGATGCACCTTCAAGGTCCCTTCCAATCTCTAATGTTCTGTGATTCTGTGATTTTTCCACTTGAAAACTGTGGACACAAAATAGTCCTGCTTGTGTGGGACCGGAGGGTAGCTTGTTGCCTGGCTGGTAATTAGCAGGAGTGTAGGGTTGCAAGTGTAATTACAAGGAGGCAGGAACAGGCTGAGGCTGTAAATTCTCTGCTGTCTGCTCGAGGAGTTGAGAGCTGAAGCTGCCTGAGTACATGCTCTTTGCCAGATTAAAGTTGTTCCTCCTCATGACCTTGATGTGGAGTGTTTGTCTGTGGTAGGGAACACATCTCAGGCCTTCAAAACTCACCACTGGAAAAATACTAGGAAATTGGAGCTGGGGTCTCATAAACACCACTGCCCTGGGATCCCGTAGAGCAGATGTTTGTGTGCACCAGATACCAAAAATCACTCGTCACTTCTGAATGTCTGATTAATCCATGTTTCCTCTGCTATTTTTGATATAGCTAATTTGCCGAATCATCCTCTACGTCGTTCGCAGACTTACACCACTTGTAGAACTGGCAGAAGCAAACACCTCATCCTAGCTGCTCCCAATTACTTTCATGTCTTTCCTTAAAATACCCAAGGACTGGACTTTGACTGCAGCCTGCTTGGTGATGTGGTTGTTTTTCATCCACGGCAGAAACGACACTTCTGATCGCCCCAACCTGAATGAAGGAGGAGCAAACACACAAGGAATTTGCCATCTCTTGAAGTAATTTCATCCCACAACTTAAAATCATTACTAACCTCTGCAGTGCTTAATTAATAGAAATGGCTCTAGCTGTGGGAATCTGTGGTGAAGAGGTCTCTAACAGTTACGTGCAATTCGACCTGGAATTCAGTTCGCGCTAAAAGACACCTGAACAACGTTTTTCAAGGAATGAAAAATAAAGACCCTGTTGAATTTAATCAGTTGCCTGCTTTTTTATATCCTGCCTCTTGTTTTCCCTGAGGTCTTTGCTGGACATAATTCCTCGCCAGCCGATGTACACAAAGTACCTGCCTGAGACCAACTTTGGCTTCAGCAGCGAAAGAGCAGGTACAAGTCTAGATGTTTTGTTATTCAGAGTGTGGTAAAGCTGCTGTCATTAAAAAGCCTGACTCCAACCCACTCTAAAATGTTCCTTGGCTGACGGGAGTGACTCATGTAATAGTTATAAAGGCGACAAGCTCTTTGTAAGAGACACTCCCCGCTCATTCATATTTATGACAGCAAATTGTGATATCCCAGCCTAATTAATAAAGTTTGTGCTGCGTTATGTCTCTCAGAAAGGATTCCAGCTGATTTAACCAGCCAGAGTCTCCAGCAAACCCTCAGGAATTGCTTTATCCATGGCAGAGAGGTGGCTGATTCAGAGGCAGAAGTCGCTCACTTTTACTGACAGCAGTAAGAG
This sequence comes from Rhinopomastus cyanomelas, assembly GCA_013400115.1. Lineage (NCBI taxonomy): Eukaryota > Metazoa > Chordata > Aves > Bucerotiformes > Rhinopomastidae > Rhinopomastus > Rhinopomastus cyanomelas. The sequence continues at coordinate 310,406 of VXBP01009719.1, forward strand.
AAACTAGAGGGGTTCAGGGGGGATTAGATAGAAGAGCATAAGGCACTCACGCAAACTATGTCTGGTGAGAAGAGTGCTTCTAATAAACCTTTTTAGTCATTTGAAAGGAACATAAAAGTTTATGAACAACAAATGAAGAGGTTCTTTAGTCCAGACTGCAATCCCACCTCTGTGTTCTGTAAGTAGGGAATCACAGGCTGCTACTACCACTGCATCCTGCAGTTATTCCACGTTCATTTTGCGTTGGCTTTCCCTTTTGCTAAACATCTTTTACATTTCTCCCGTACCCAGCTGGTGCTGTGGTAGGGCCGCGCTGCCCAGCACATCCTACAAGTCACACTTCGCCTCTGTATCTGTACTCAGTGAGTAAGGGGGAGCGGACAGCGTGAACAGTAAAACTCCCAGCACAGAAATATTCACAGTGTTCAAACTTCCCTGGTTTTGTCACGATCCACACACAGAACAAGATGCTGCAGACAGAACTGCCTCATCAAAACTAACATTTCATTCCTCAGCAGAGATGTCACAGCTGTCCAGTCTAACCTAGGGGAAGACTAATGCAATTATGTCAGGGCATAGTGAGAAACCCTTGGTGCCATAAATAATAATAAAGGGTAAATAATAAAAAAATAAAAGAGAAACCCCAGAAGTGAGATGTTTTAAATGAAAGGTGATGCACTGTGAACTTAACACACTGGCCCTTTAGCCTTTCTGTTAACAAGGTAATCTGATTGCCATTGATTTTTTTCACCTCTGTTACTAAGAAGGTGATGGAATGGTGTCCACGTAGATGTATTGAATCAGATACTAAACAAAGAGCAACATAAAGAACAATTATCAGCAGCCTTGCCTTCAGCTTGCTGATTATGACATTACTGGAAAGACAAGGTCTGGGTGACTTAAACCAAAAGGGGAGAAAAAAAAACCCCGGAGAGGGAGGAAACTGATACTCGTTTGCCATCTGTCTGGGTACAGACAGTCCTTTGCCTTTACCAAAATATATGTTTCCCCTTTGCAGCTTGATAGGTGTCGGAGTGTGATCTAGCTAATTAGTTCGATCATGTTACTGAAAAAAAATAGCACAGAGACGAGGGCCAACCAGTGCTTTTATCCTACCTAGGAAATCCTTTATGGAGGATTTTGTGTTTATGGTCCTGTCTGCCTGAATATTACTGGGGCTTAATTATTGCCTGGATGACCATTAGGAAGATTTTAGGAAATCTTTAGGGTTTGGTAATAGCAGAGGTAATAACAGTGTTTAGAGTAAGTCAATAGGCTATTAATAGGTGTGTATATATCTGTGTTCGAATGACGTCCGGCGGAACGGTTGGCCAGACTCTTACAGGGTATGAAATGAAAAAGCACCATGCGTCCGCGTAGCTCTATTTCTTTCAAAGCAGTTGGGCCAATTTGCCCAGGCTGAAGAATCAGGACTGGGATAATAGGAAGACTAATGCTGTAAACTCTAACCCTGCGGTATTAGGTTTCAGCTGGTCCAAATGGCACGGGCTGCTCAGCCTGCATTTCCAGCGGCACTGCTTCACCTGACCCAGCCCGCGCAGGCTGCACAGCCGTGTAGCTCTGGTGCCTGGCTGCCTTTATGTACTAGCGAAAGTAATGACGCCTAGTATGTAGTATTATTATTTTATGACATCAGCATAGTATGACATTTTCTCAAGGGCAGCCCATATCCCTTGCCCTCCTCCATATTGGCAGCCATCACTAATTGACTGTGAAAGTGGAGAATTCAATGGTTTAAGGTGATCTCTTCTCTGAACTCCAAAACAGTTTGTGGATGGAAATCAGCTGAAGCAAAACATTGGTTCAATTACACTGTCAAGGAATATAGCTCCTGTAAGAGAAAGAGGTAAACACTTAAAGGAGCCAACCCACTACTACGTATTGCTGATATTATCGTTCTATTTCAGATGTGAGAATCATGTGAATTCATAAAAGCCAGCACTGACATGACCTAACTAAAATAAACCATGAGGAGCTTCTGTGGCGGTAAGGAATGAGTGTGACATGCTTGATCTGGATAACACTTCGGCACCCTCGCTCACGTGGGTTAGCAGCTTCCCCTGCCCAGTTCAGGGTCCTAGTCAAACCGTGTCATTCACTAAGAATAAGTCAGACAATTTTGTCCTTGTTGTTAAATCAAAGGGCTAAACTTTGTTCTTCTTACATAGGTCAAACAAGGGTTTCTCATCTCATTTCCTTCCTTGGTTTATTCAGGGCATAAAACATTACCTAATATGAATAAGGAAGAGTCTATTTATGTATTCAGTGTCCATGCACCTCTGAGCGTGTGTATTTTTGCTGTGTAATAATTGATGACATGTTCCAAAGACAGCCTAAAGGACAGGCACACAAACCATAAGAATCCAAATGGACATACTTACCCTAGGATCTCATGGTGCTCAGTCTAGTCCTGCTGAACTCTAATTATTGAAAATATTTGCTTTTGCTTATAAGGGCAAGAGTTGGCCGGTCAGGTATGGGTGAGACTATTCAACAACAGTTTACTATGGCTTAAGCACACTGTGGACTCATCTTCCTCACAGCTGAATAGTGTCTAGTGGAAAATAAAGCTACACAAGTTCTCATCACTAAGGAAATCTTCTGGCATGTTTTCATCATCCCAAAATGGTTAGTATTTCCTTCACCCTGGGGCGAAGATGAAGCTGCCTCTAGCTTGTGCAGTTAATATTCTGATCATTCCCCCAAAGAAATGAATTGGACCTTGGACTTAAGGATAAGGCTAGAAAGCATTGAGCAAGCATTACATCAAACTATTGTGTTGAACGTATCATCAGATATACAGGTGAGCCCGTGTTTGTCTTGTTTGCAACCTCTAAACATGATCTCTTCCACAGGAACATAGGAGGGTCCATAAAAATATCAGAAGGAACTTTTTCACAGTGAGGGTGACAGAGCACTGGAACAGGCTGCCCAGGGGGGCTGTGGAGTCTCCTTCTCTGCAGACATTTAAAACCCACCTGGATGTGTTCCTGTGCAACTTGGTCTAGGTGATCCTGCTCTGGCAGTTGGATTGGACTAGATGATCTTTCAAGGTCCCTTCCAATCCCTGAAGTTCTGTGATTCTGTGAAAGTTCACCTTTACTGACAGTACAAGGGCCAAGGCTCCAGACAGTGTCCTTATCTCAGCATGTCCAAGGGCATGACAGTATCAGCATCTACAGAAAGAGACACAAAATGATGAAAAATAGATTTTGCCTTTTCTAAAGTTTGTATCACAGGATGTCAACCAGAGGAACTTCAGGGGGGTTTGCCTTTTTTTTTTTAGGGACTCTTCATTTGGAAGACAATTGTTACCCTTTCTCCCAGAGCTGAAACACGTCTTGATCTAAGAAAATACAGAATTGCTAAGAAAGCAGTCAGAGCTCCACTGCAGGAGTTGTTTTATCACATATGAAGGGAAAAACTGTGGTTGATTCTAGAGGGTGACAGCCTGGGACACAGGCTTTACTTTGGAACACAGAGGAACATAGGATGTAAATTACTACTCTTAATGAGCTACTCGCAAGGGAAGGATTCCACACTATGTACCTTCTGAATTCCTGTGCTAAGACAGCTGACTACAAAGGAGTGAAAAATTTATCTCACACCTGAATTAAACTGGAGATTCCAGAAGATTGCTGAAACTTCCACAGGTATAAACTGCTAAAATCTCAGACTGCCCATCTCTGAAACTGAGCTTCCACCACAGACACTCCAGGAGTGGGGCAAGGAAACGGCCACACTCTGCTCAGCTGGCAAAAGCATAAGCAGAGATTTTGCCAAACGATGACTATTTGAACATTTCTCAGTGAAATGGACTATTCACTTGGACCATGAAAATATTCAGGACTGGATTTCACTTGCAGGTCAGATAAAGTCCAGACAGTTTCACTGTCAAGGGAACTTTGCCCATAAATACTGAGAGATCCATCCTCTGGAAAAGAAATGGACTCAAAACAAAGGAATAACTGAATAAGAGTGGATAACTGAAAAAATCCTTCCCCGTAACTCCAATTCCAAATGCAACTGCCCTTTGCTTGTCCAAAGTCAAAGTATAAACCCAGACACAAATTTCCAGCTGTGAACTATTCAGAAACTGCGAAAACAAGACATTTATAAGGAAGCTGAGGGTATTGATTAAACATTTTTCTTGATTTCCTTCACTCCCAGCTTCAGGCTGTAACCAGAGGCATCATTATTGTAATTAAGGCTGGTTATTGGATCCAACCCAAGATGTAAGAGGATATACTGTGTAAAAATACATAGTTCTTCTTAATTGTCTTCTTTTCAAGTATTTCAAGGTGCTTTAAATCTAATCTCGTAGCCCTTCTGTGTAATGGCTATTGGAATCTTCATTAGACAAATAAAGAAACCGAGGTAGACGCAAGATTTATGGCGACAATGCAGATATGAAATAAATCAGGCACTGGAAATGAGCTTCCTATGATAGAGACTTGTCCTTGTTCTTTCTTCATTAGCATGGCTATTTTCTCAAACTTTTCAGCTCATCACCAACAGATTAAAGTGATTTGGGGAATCATCCAAGACTCTGGACGTGATTTCCAACTAAAACACAGACAATGTCTACAACGAGGCCAAACTTCTACCAACACCCAGAATTCAGCTTTGGAATTCATTCAGGGACGAAGTGACACTGAGAGAAAAGTGGTCAAAAGATGAGAAAAATAAATAAAGTACCCGAATGGAAAGGAGAACCTGACCAGAGATAAATGATTCCTCTCCTGAGATGTGTTTTTGTTTTATCGCAATGACCTTTCAGAGGAAAGATGAAGCCAGCCTCAGGTAAAAAGAAATAGCCACATTTCATCTACGGTTAGCCTTTGCGACCTCTGAACTCTGCTTTTCTCTCTGAACCTATTTCCATGCACCATTTCTCCTCACCGCAGATAAGAGACTTCCAAGTGCCAGAGAGAAACTTAGAGCTTTGGCACAAAGGTGAGCAGGCAAGCATGACTACTCTTTAATTCGGGAAATTAGCCCTCCTTGATTTTTAAAACACCTCCCCTCTCATGGGGGGATCCAATGCGCGACGCGGCGGCGATCGTCTGAACGGGGGGTACCTGTGCGCGTGCACGGGCGCGCGCGTGTTTGCACAGCGTATCTCATTATCGTATCATCGCTTTTCCGCTATCTCTAACACAAGAGTCAAGGGGTTTGGGAGCACACACGGAAAAAAGAGAGATTTCTAAGAGAGCAGGAGATTGGGCTGGGGTCATCCGAAAGGGTAATTATTGTTAAATGTCAGGTTAACTCTGAAGGCCTCAGCTCATCCAACTGAGAGCAGATTAGCCCAGATGGAGACATTTTCAACACGGTTCTGTCTGACCAATCAGCGACAGCTGGGATTAACCAAATACCTTCTCTCATCTGCCTCCTCACAGAAAGGTCAGTTTCTGCTCATTGCTTCCCTTTTAAGATGTGCTTCTCTTTTCTTGATTTTTCTTCCTTTATTTTTTTTAATTTTATTTGTGGCAGCTACAAGCAGGAAATCAGGGTCCTTTTATCAGCAAATTAAATATTCAACATCTAAAACCCGCTCTTTTTTTTGAGAATGAACTTCATTCACTTTCAAGAGCTCTTTTATCTTTTCTTGCTCTGTTTTTTTTAGCGTTTTGGGTTTTTTTTTTTAATGCTGCAAACAGACAGATAAAACATATACACAGCTATCAGACCCTCAGCTTGTGCAAAGTGATGCTGCTTCATGGACCTCGCCAGAGGTGTATTGATTCCTACCCACTGAGCATTTGGCCCAGCATGTCAGTACCGTCACACGACTGCTCTAGGACACAGAACATCCTTTTTCTCTTCTTCTTTTCTGATTTGGCTTTCCTTTCTAAAAAGAAGGCTTTGGTAATTTCATTCCTGCATTCACCTATTTAAAAGCTATGGTTTATGCCTTCTATCTAGGGGGAAAAAGAACCCACCAACCCCAACAAGTCAAAACAAAGCGAAACAAAGGACTCTCCCTCAAACCAACCCTGGAGTGCTTTAAAAACTAATCGTCTTTTATATACAGCCTCTTTTCCTAGACAGCTTAAATAAGTGCAAACATAAAACTC